>CAJUYH010000027.1:31811-83072 GCA_910591685.1 Galerucella tenella
TTCGTTTTCATTACGAGAAGGTGGTGGCTCTTCAACAGTCTCTTGATCATTTTCATCTTCAAATACGATCTCGTCTCTGTTCGTGCAGTTATCGTGGCAATTAATGCACAAGTTTGAACATTTCATGCCGTGCTTTCGGCAGCCACATCTTGCCGAACAACCTGTTTCGCAAGTACAGCTAATCGTTTTGAGTAATATATCCGGAATCAATTGTAAATTGTTCGATATAAATGTAGGTACGAGTCTACCTGCACGTTCATTCCAGCCCCATACCTTAGCTTTGTCATTGGTATGCTCATTTAAAAAGCCAAGCGAACTTTGAATTTGGTAATAAATTCTGTACGAATGCTCTGCAGCTGCCCGTTCAGTTGGCGGTAATTTTTCTAATTTGAAACCAGATTTATTGGTTGCTTTCTGATACAATTCAAAACGTAATGCGTTCAGCGACACATTTGATTTTTTTTATTTTGATAAATATCAGCGATAAGCTGACAACCATTTTTTGCAATGATTTCTTGATCTGCATCCTTATCAAAGAAAACATTAGCTAAGTGTAATAAATTATTATTATTTAATAATAATTTAAACAGAGTTTTTTTTCCTTTACCAGCTAACCCAGAAGTAGAGTCACAGCCGGTGAAAGCGTGAATAAATGCAATTATTTTTTTGTAAGTTTTGTGTACAAAACAATCAGACGAATAGAACGCATCCTTTTGTTTGCCTGACCCTGGTTGGTGGAAAAAAATTCTTTCATTTTGTACATTTAATTGATGCAAAAGTACAAGCAAATCAATATGTTGACCTACGATGATGACAGTTTTTGTAGTGTGCTTCGCTACTTCAATTGCAGTATTAATAATAAATGCATCGGCGTCTTCGGCAGCTTGTTTGCAGATAAAACCGTGTGACTGCAATCTATCTGAGATACTTTTTATTAAATTATTTTTGTTACTGTCATTTGATAAAAACTTGTCTTGAGCAAATGGTATTTTTGTAATTTCTTGGTATTGGAACGTAGGAATAATTATAGATTTCTGACGACGTGAACGTTCACTTTGTTTTGTGCCAGTCGAAGTAGAAGTACTTGCTGTTGAAGTAGAAGATGAAGTTGCGTTTGCGTAGGGGTAACCATCGAACATGATATAACTATTTCCTGTGTAATGGCTCTGAACGTACCTGAGATATTTATTTAAAATTTCATCTATAGTGTCATTTTTCTGCCAAATTACCTTATGGAGTAAGAACCCGCCGTCTACAACATGTAAGACATATTAAAAAATACGCATATGAAAAAGTCGTTTTTTTTGTTTTTTCAATTTTTAAGGGGTTTAATGCAAAATCCGACCCCAACATAGATAAGCCATATTAAAGTTGACATTCCAACGAACAAATTGCGTGGGTGCAGAATTCGAAAATCGAAAATTTGACTGCAGCAATTTTTTTTTGAAAATTAACCTTTTTTTTTTCGAAAAATCTTAGAATATTTCGGAAAATAATTTTTTTTGGTTGTGCAAAAAAATTGTGCTCATGTAGCATAAAAAAATATATACTTTCACCAAGTTTCATGCAAATTGCATTTTTTTGCCAGAGAAAAAAATTAAAAAAGAAAAAAAAACGGTTTTTTGCCATTTTCACCTTGAATTTGAGGTTATGTTGAAAAATCTTCTATTCAAAAGTTGTTCATTTTTTTATTATCTACACCTTTTCTGTACAACATTTTGCGCTAAAAAGTCATTTTCTGCCTTAAAAATGCAAAAGTAAGTTTTCAACCCCTAAAAAACCTCCCCATTTACACATTTCCACTCAAACTTTGTTTAAATTATTTTTCCTGTGTTAGTTATACCCCAAAGTATACTTTTTTAAGGGTCCCTGGCTGTTACTAATTTTTTCGTAAAAAAAACTAATTGCACTAGTCTATTAAAGAAAGTGATGATATGTATCAGAGGGTTGTCTCTTTATGTATATTCATAGATATAGACGGGCTAAATTGCTAAATACCTGGAAACAATATGTTATCTGCTCCTGGAACAGGTCTCCTTAGTGCCTTATCACGTTACAGACTTAGCTCCAAAAGAGATAATGAGTGTGATAAGGCCAGCCGTGCCCATCGTACACCTTGTAATCTTTAGACAGCTAATCCTTTCGCCGCAAATACAGAAAGTGAAATGATAACAATGAACAAAGGCATATTATATTGCTGTTATCAAATAATGAATTAACCACAAGGAACATAGTATAGAAGAAAATACTCGAGGACAAAGTTCTAGTGAGCTAAGGTGCCTAAAATGTACTCTGCTTCTGTGAGAGCTTACAAGGACTCATACGGAAGCACTTTGAAGAGGAAATAATACAACCAACACAACTACTGAAAATACCAGTTAAACTGGTGGCCTATATGGAATAAAAGTAGATAACATGGGAAACGGTTCAAATGTCTGATGGTCTGTTTGAGCATAACCCAAAGGTATCAATGAAATGCTTATGTAAAATGTTTAAGTATATTTTATTATCACGAAAAAAATATGCAACATATACACATTTATTAATAAATAGAATTGACAAATACACCATTGTCTAAAAAAAATTAGACAATGAAAATACACATGATTACAACCATTCACAGAAATATCACCAGAAATCATTCAGATATGTCATATGTTTACCAATTGACGGTCCATGTAAGTTGTTTTAAATTCTTTAGTTCATTCTGGAACATCGGACAGGTCAAATCATCTAAAAAATAAAGTTAAATCATTGCATAAAACACCTAAACTTGATAAAATACAAACTGGTTGATAATAAATACTTCAATCAGTCACTGCAACATTTTTTAAATAATGAGTGCTCCATTTTTAGCGCTCACTGTGAAATGTTTATCTATTTACCTTGCCTATTTCGGCTAAAAAATGATAATACTTCCAGATTTGGGCAATGCATAGCTATTGATCTTACACCCAGATCAGTGACATGTGTCATTTCTATCCACAATTCAGTTAATTTTGATCCGCTAGGTCCGGTAACCAGAGCTATTATTCCTTCATCGGTGACCTGTGAATAACATTAGTTTCAAAGTACTGAGAAAGTAAGTATGAACAATTATTGTCAAGTTGATAATCATGTTTTGGAATTATAAGAAATTTAATAAATAATGTTGATTCGAATGAGGCTCGTATACTTTCTTTTCCATGTACACTTAACCGAACGTTGCCTTCCATTCAATTTGTATATTTTCTTCCATTCCACATTCAACAAGTACCTACTAAATAGGCAAGTAACATTACACGTTAACAAATCAATACTTGGGGCGATTGAAATAATATCGTAATAATAGAATTTGTTATTCCTTTAAGATTTTTAAACGTCGATATATTTCTGCCATGATGGCCGGAAATTTTGCCGAACGGTTCGGCAACATTTTCGGTCATGGTCCCGTCCTGTCGGTGATTAGCCTCGCCGAACCCGTTAGTGTTCCAACTAGTGGTAGGGCTATTTATCGAGCCTAACTTTCATGGACTCAACCACTTGGTTTTACGTCTCCCCCGAAAGACGGCATATCTACATTTTTTTGATCCTGCATACATAATTAATCCTTTCTCCTGATGGCGAAAGAAGTATAATAAAGTTTTTAAATTTCCACCCTGTATATTGAAATGAAGTTGGTAAAGTATAAAATAATAATTGAATTATTACACTATTGACCTGCCAGATGGTCACTTATTTATATAATTTTACCGTGTTTACTTGTTAGCCTTACCAAAAGGCTAAGGTCAACGTAATTAATAAGCAGGTCAAGTGCATTGTGAGAGAAATATCTCTGATAACAAGGCTGTTTAATAGTAGAATATATGTGTGCAGTACGATTGAAGAAAATATTTTATTTATGAAAACTAAGTATCTGTATAAGTAATTCAAGTAAAAGCATATTATATAAGGAAGAAATAAAACAATTTAATTTGTTTAAATCTTCATTATATAATCAGTATGGATCTTCATCAAGTAAAAGCCTCATCCATTCACTTATACTAAGTGATATGTCATGGTGTTACTGTATATTGTTCAATATAAAAAGGACCTAATAATGATCTCTTTACTTACTTGTGTGAAAGATATGTTAAGGCAAGTTAACTTTTTTAATCTTGCAATGTGTTTAATTCCAACATCTGTTACTTGTTTGTCCCCTCTAATATCTATCGTTGTCAAATGTTGACAGTTATCCGCTAGGCATTCTAAAACTGCATCATCAACTCCAGTACTATGAGTCAGAATAAAATAATTTAAATTGGCACAACCATTGAGTAACGATACCAAAGCTAAAATAGATATTTACAATTTTTAAATGAAATGTAGGAAGTTTTAGAGAAAAGAATTTCTTTGCATTTAATATATAAATTTATTAACAATGATAATAGATAGGTGTATACATTATTTTAAGTGCATAATAATATTAAGTTGGTTGACAGGATTTAGTAAAATTATTTTGCTGGTCCCTGTTACATACATGTAACTGTTTTTAATACATTCTATCTTCTTATAAACTTAAACATGAGCAAAATATTGCCACAGTCTTAGATAGTAGGCGAAGAGATGAAAAAATTTCGCATAGCCATGTGGTTTCCTTGAGAAAGTCTATATTTTTGTGTAATAAAATTTGTTAGGAGAACGCCTGACATTGAAAACTTTCGATTGCGGCATCGGGGAGACTTTCAATTCATAACTCGAATGTAATCTCAATATCTTGAGAGATATTCAGCATCTCTCAAGATATTGAGATGCTGAATGGGAATTATCTGCCTCACACTGAATCACGCAGAAACCGATCCATAAGTGATGAGACTTCATCAAATTATATATCACAGGGATGAAAATTGTTTTTATTGCAAATAAGTAGAAAACTACATAAATGGATCAAATAAGATGGGATCCCAAGATCATTACCAGGCATGTAAAGAATGCCATTCAATGATATACAGACAGCTCAAAAGCAATAGAAGGGACTGGGATAGAAGTAGGTCAGGAAACAAACACACCATTGTCACCTTTCTGTGGATTACAGGACAGAATGCAATAGAAAAAAATGGAATAGTAAAAAAAATCATCAAAAAAGCTCAACGAAATTAATGGAAATCGCAAAAAAAACTGTAAAAATAGCCAAATTATCTCCAAGTTTTGGGAGTAAATCACGACAAACGACCTTTGAGCCTATATCGCTGTTTTAACCTTGGCTTCTGGGGGATTTCCTCATATTGGCGCTTCACGTAATACGCCGAATCGGTGACTGGATTTACTTATTTTATATACATTGTGCTTATTTACAAACTTGTTATTAAAAAGTGTAACTCACCATTAGCAGTAATATAGGTAGTTGCTGTGCTACATAAATACAGTTTCCTTACACTTTTACACTTCTGTATGATGGATAACATTTCATCATCAATTACAACTGACGTTAAGTTAATTGACAACGTTTGTTCATTGGTAATTACTGAGAGTACTACCTTAAAATCAATATTTCTCCAAAAATACGCCGAAGCTGTAAATCTTCTAAGTAACCTATTTTTGATAAAGGGGGGCAGTGCACTGAGTCTTTCATCATTTTTTGTTATATATAAAGCTACGTTGTCTACTACGTAATCAACGACTCTGCAATATATGTTAAAAATGTTAAAAACGATCAAACATTTTGAATTTAAAAGAAATTAAGGTGATCAGTTGTCTAGCTACAATATTGCCAAAAAGTTTTAGTTAATATTTACGGAAACAGTTCAGGGAAATGTGTTTAGCATAATGCGCTTTATAATTGTTGTCACAGAGTGTATATACCCGTACATCATCTTTCTTTGTACATATACAGTACACGGTTTCAAAAAAATCGACTATAGTTTTTTCTTCAAATATACTGAAAATATTGTTGGACATGATAAAAATAAAATACTGTAAAAGTTTGAAGTCTTCATATTCACATTTTTCTTTTTTGTCAAATAATTCAAAATTTGAATTAAATCTGACAACACATTAAAAAGTTACAGGAGTGGCCCATGAGTCATTTAGAATTCCACTAAACTAAAATACAATTTAATGTTGAATATTGAAATTTTGGATAATTCTTTGTTAGAATAAACGTCAACAATTTTTTTTTCAAGTATAAAAAAAATTATATTAAATTGAACGTGTTATTTCACAAAAAATATGAAATTTGTTTAATTTTTTTTATAAATTACTGTCTCATTCAGATCAATATAAATAATCTATAAATAAGTTTTCATAAATGAAAAAGAAATACTTACATTGAAAACAGCGAACCAATTGAGTTCCGACAAGTTTGTGAAGCAATATCCATTTTTGTTTAATTAAATCTGTGTTAGGTATATATTAATATTACATTTTTGCCCTTTAAGTTATTTACAACGCAATGCAATAATAATAATAATAATAATAACCTAATAACATATCACTTGATCAAACTTCATACTTATGAATTATACAGAGCTGCCAACAGAAAATTGTAAGAAGAAATTGTAGCTGATATAGGTAGACGCATAGAGAAATATAAATTTTGTCTATGGGTAGACGTGACCATCCACAGAATAAACTTCTATGATTTCTGATTTTTCAATCTCTTGGCGAACAAATTATGAATTGGGGAACTTTCTTTGTTTTGCAACGAGATTGTAATTGTTTGTATAATTCTTAGTTATGCTTACATATATCGCTAAACTCATGGATGAAGTGATAAATCAAAAGACGTCCTTCACTTCTACTTCTGTGTTCAAAAATATAACCTATAATCTTATGCACCTTTAGTTCAGTGGATTCCTTTTAGGAGGGAAAAATAATTAAAATAAAATAGTAGAATTTGTGGGAAACGTTATTAGTAGAGGTGAAGGGTGAAGCCAAGCTATATGTTAAGAAACTTTATTTTATTTATATAACTTTCCCAAGTTAAATTTATCAATATCTTACAGCTTACAGCATGTTGCACAATTAAATAACTTATGATTAAAGTCAAAAATATTATATCAAGAATGGCCCATGCTGTTTTATCTGGTGGTGATGTGTCCAGGCCATTTACTGTTGCTGTAGAAGGAAATGTTGGAAGTGGAAAAACAACATTTTTACAGCATTTTAATAAAAACGATCATGTCGCTGTTTTTGCCGAGCCAATAGATATGTGGAGAAACTGCGATGGATATAATTTATTGGTAACTATTAACATTTAATATTTTATAGATTTACATTTTCTCTTTGGTGTTTACAAAATTTTGTGAAAGGTATGTTTGTACATTGAGGTGACATTCACTGAGACCTAAAAGATTGTGTACCCTTGCTTCTGCTTAGTTTCCAAGTAATGTCTCGAGAAACTAGTAGCCCCCTTTAGACGTATTTCCTTGAGGAATTATATCATGTCTGCAGGCTTTAGTTTAGGTAAGTGTTTCTCTTCTCTCCAGTAGTCTCTGAGGTGTTGTGCCCTATGGTTGTTTATTTCTTGGAATCCACAAGCTTCCTTCCACTCCACAGAATTTACATTTTGCTCCACAAGTTTGAGCTTTTTGAAGTGACCATTCCAACAGTCAGATATTCCCTATTCCTTCTAATGAAGAGTTTGTATAACATAAAAATGTATTTATATATACGCAATGTTTATTACAGGACCTCATGTACAAAGATCCAAAAAAATGGAGTTTCACGTTCCAGTCTTATGTTCAGCTCACTATGTTGCGACAACATCAAAGGAAAATAAGAGAGCCAGTAAAGTTGATGGAACGTAGTTTATATAGTGCAAGATACTGTTTTGTTGAAAAAATGTCCAGAGATAATTTAATGCCAGGAGCTTCAGTGGCTGTTATAGATGAATGGTTCAAATATATTACTACATTAGATTACACAAAAGTTGATCTCTTTGTATATTTGAGAACTTCACCAGAAGTTGCATATGACAGAATTTTAAAACGTAATAGAAGTGAAGAAAAGACAGTTGCCTATGAGTACATAAAAGCTTTGCATGATATACATGAAGATTGGTTATATCACAAAACTCTACACACATGTGCTGCTCCTGTTATTGTTTTAAATGCTGATTTAGATAGATCTGTTATTGAAGAGGAATATGAAAAATTTGAACCACATATCCTTAATAAGACTCCTGTAGAAATTAAAATGGCATAATCTATATTAATGGTGTATGTAGTTTTTTTATTGTTTTTTATTTATATCTCATTCAATAAATATTATCAATTAAAGTTAAAATTTGTTTGGAGATTGGAGAAAATTAATATTTTTATACATCCATAATAATGGTGAGTGAGATATAATACAAGAAACAATTTTAATATATATTGATATTTTGTGTAATTATAATAAATTTGAATAATTCACTAATTTAATAAATAAAATGAAAGTGATTACTCTATATCTGAGGTACTTTCACCAATAAATTGTTTAAATGAAATTAAATATGCACAATTTTTTCTTTTTAATTTTGAATATGAGTGCCTTTTAAAAAAACTGCTTCTCTTCAGTATTTATTATATAATTATAATATTTGGAATATCTTGGTTTCAGACAAAACATTCAGAAAATTGCTCAACTTTCTGTCATTTACACCTGCTCAAGTTTATTTTACTTATTAAATTGTGATTATTCCAGTATTAAAAGTATGCATTTTATGACTACAGCTGCAATGTTAATTTAAAAAATTACTGATTTACTGACAACCAAAGATCCATATGAATATACTAGTCTTCATAAAATGAGTATGTTGTTTAAAAACATTTGTTCTAATTATTATTGACTCCCAAGTATATGAACTGTTCATGCAATTACCTCAAAAGTAAAATAATAGATTAATTTTCCACACAGATATTATAGAACACACTTTTAAATTGTGAATGTAGGCTCTTTTTATAAATATAATGTCTTTTACTTGGAAAGCAGTTTTACTAAAAGTTGATGTAATCATGAATATAAGTATTATTCATATTAACATGGCATCATGAACATTGTTGCCAGATAAATAACATATTGCAAGTTCATTTTAGTTGACAAAATTATCGACTTAAATCACACTGTTGTATGAATTTTAAATATCTATCACATTTAGCATGTCCTGTGGCAGTAATTGATTCAAATATACTCCCACTATATTGATAAATATTGTTGGAAATTAACTTCCCGGTAGTTTTATATTGAACTAATTAGTAGTTTACTGAATCCAAATAGTGACTACTATTTTCAGTATTTTGAATTAGTTAGACAAAGCCGGCTCCTTTTGATTTCTATAGTTTCAACCCTTTCCATACGATGGTACTTTCTACAATTTTTACCTTGTAAACACTTGTTATACGATATCACACGTATGCTGAAAGTTATAGAATTCAAAAAATCCCGCGTTTTTAACAATAGTTCATGCCTGTAGCCAAGGTAAGCGCTAGTGGTTAGTTTCTGTCACAGACTGCAACACGTTCAACAACTCAACTGATTCCTGTGTCAGAAGTGGCAGGTGACGTGACAGTAATTTTTTATTTATAGAAAATAGAGGTTAGGTCGAAATTATTGACCGTGTTATTAAATTGAAGTGCATAATATTGTAAATAATGTCTGAAATTCTACAAAATTTAACAAAATCGACTGCTGAGAGAAATGAAACAAAAATCATTGAAAACTTGAAAGTTTTATTATCGTATACTGATTTTGAATTAACTAGTGTTGACTTGGTTAAGGATTTATTAAAATTCGACCATAATACAAATATTGTTAGATTTTCAACTGAATTAATAGCAGAAACAGCACGAGCAGAGTCAAACAGAAAGCTATATACTGATGATAAACTTGTAAATGCTCTAATAGACTTATTAGACAGCAAAAATCCTGATGTTATTTTGAATTCTGTAAGGGCTCTTGGCAACATTTGCTATGAAAATG
Organism: Galerucella tenella; assembly: GCA_910591685.1. Lineage (NCBI taxonomy): Eukaryota > Metazoa > Arthropoda > Insecta > Coleoptera > Chrysomelidae > Galerucella > Galerucella tenella. The sequence continues at coordinate 41,730 of CAJUYH010000027.1, forward strand.
AAGAAGCTTGTAGTATGATTCATAAAATAGGGACCAATAATATTTTAAATATTCTCAAACAGGATCAACATCAGCAGGATAAAGGTTTGCATTGCAATCAAATTTATTTGTATTTGTCTCGTAATCTTTAATAAAAGTATAAGAATTAGTTTGAGATACATTATGAAGTTTTTAGCCTGATGATAAATTTCTCAAATCATATCAAATTATGTTTATAAACCTACTTATTAAAAAATTTAAGGCTTAGAATGTTCAAAGAAAGTTGGATGTATTTTGGGATATTTTTACCAATATACTGAATTTTTGAGTTTGGATAGGTACCTATATGAAATCTATAAAAATATATGAATTGTTTTTTTTAGATATCAGCACTACCTTGACTACTAAAACCTCAGGGCTGTTGTTAAATCTGTTTAACATGCATGATGAATTGATTCGATCAACTTTAAAAAATGGATTAATGCAAATAATAGAGGATATACTGACAAAATATTCTGAAGAACTTGAAAAATATGAAACTTTGTTGATGTTTCAAATTTCCTTATTAAATACAGTTGAACACTACTTAGAAGAGCAGAACATTCCTTTTTCTCTACAACTTGCTAAAGTTTTAATTGATATATTCAAAAAATCTAAAATTCCTGAGATATCTTTATCATGTTTAGAAATCTTCCATGGACAATCTGAGCAAGGTACCTTATTTCTTAATTTTGCTACTGCATTGTGTATCAGAATATTTTTCAAACTGCAGTACTGCTCTTCACAAGTTTCATGATTGAATTCTCAAAATGTATATGTCTGAGATGTATAAATATAATATATTTTAAGTGGATTTGAAGTAAAGTAACTCAAGATGGCTATATGCTGTATGAGCTTATCAACTTTTAGTTCAGTCTGCTATAAAATTCTTAATTATATTGTTAAATAGGTATTAAATATGAAATATAGCATTTAATTTTGACTATGAATAAGGCCAAAGGAAATTATTCTCAATGCTATAGAAACATTGAAATGAAAATATTGTGGTTTAATCCTTCTAAAAATAACAAGCAAAATTAAGTCATTTATGTAATCTAATTAATACAATAAATTTAATTGATCCCATTTTTTACCATAGAAGAAATAAAAATTCTCCTGGCCAAAGAAGGCGTTTGTGAATTGTTGTTTGAACTTATTGAAGAATACAGACATCAAGTGAATGATGAAGACAGCAGGAGTATCTTAAAAATGGCTTGTGATTTTATTGTGATGATCCTATATGGAGGTAAAGTAGTCTATATAATCTGAATATAAAATATATCAAGTATATAATTTATGTTGAAATTGGTTGTCATCCATTTTAAATGTTTTGTTATAAAATGTGTATGGATACATTCATTGAGACCTAAAAGATCTAGTAGTCGGATTCTGTATTGCTATATGCATTCCACAAGTTTGTGAATGGATGCTTCAGACCTTTTTCTTGTTATTTCATATGTAATATTGTGTTCTTCAATTGCAGTGTATTTTTAAATTCAGTTCTAGCATAAATTGTAGTGATCTGCTGTATCTAATTGATTTTTGCAATTTCTGTATACTGTAGAGCTTCTCTGGATTAAGCGCAGAATGACGATGCTGATATTTTTGGTTTTATATATTTATTATACAACTTATTTTACATAACATAAGGGGACATAAAATTGGTGGATGCACCGCACACACAACCACCTTTCGTAAGCTCATAATACCTAATGACCTAATGTGTCTGACTGCGTGACTGCTCACCCCGCACTATTGTCTTGGAGCGAGAGTAGGACAATATATTATATCAGTGTCATACCGAGCGTACCTATAGGCAACTCATAATACATAAAACATAATAGTGTTGCCTTCCCTAAAGATACCTACAATACATTCTCCTGAGCAGAATAATTTTGAATCAGATCTGATCTGATTTGCCTATATTGTTGCTCTCTGTAAATATTTTAACGCTTTGGTTGAGTACTTTGAGTTAATATTAAGAGCTCAAATTTTCAGTGGATTCTTTTTGGACATTTTCAACAAGATCTTGATTTCCCAAAAAAGCACCCTAATATTCATAAATCACAACTTATGATTCATGTTAAACTTGTAGAAACAGTAATATATTTGTGTCGTAATTCAATGAAATTATTATTTAATTTACAGATGATTGTATGAACCTTTTATACAATAATGGTCAAGGAAAAGTGTACAAAAACATGATTACCTGGTTAGATAGTGAAGATAATGATCTGCTAAGTACTGGTATCTTAGCTATTGGAAACTTTGCCAGAAAAGATACACATTGCATTGAAATGGTGAATGATGGAATCTCCCAAAAACTTATAAGTATGATGTTATTTAGATAATATATTTCACAACATATCATGAAAGAAAATTCATTTAAAATATTTGGTTATTTCCAAATTCATATTTTGACTCAACAGTAATGGATATTTTTGTATATTTCAACACAGAAACTGCATTTTTTTATTTCCCATATTAGGAGACTGAGAAACCCTTGATCACTTCTTAAGTATGTTCTTACTCTGAACTCTCCCATTTTGAAGATTATCCGTCAAAAAATGTGTAAGTTATTCAGAATTTCCAAAGAAAAGTCCAAAAAAGATTTTTTATCATTTGACAGGCAACTATTTCTTAGCAATGATCTAGTTGCCACTTCACTATAGGTATTAAGGTATTAACAGACTTTACTCTTTCTTTATATAAAACTGTACATCATGTTCATGTATATTTATGTTTGTGTAGATATTCTGAAGAAGTACAATACCAGTACGAATTTAGAAGATGTTAAAATACAACATGCTCTACTCAGCACTTTAAAAAACCTCGTAATACCTCAAAAAAATAAAGCCAAAATTTTAGAAGAGGGACTACTCGATGTCATTTATCCTATGATCAAAATTGACCAGTTTTTGGTTGTATTTAAACTGTTAGGAACTTTAAGAATAGTTATAGATGGCCAAGGTTAGTATTATACTTTCATGTCTTAATGAATTATTCATTTAGCATAAAGAAAAATGGTAAATATGATGAAGTAGTGACCCGAATTTTTTATTATACTTGCAACTTATAAAGTCCCACGTTGGGCTCCAATTTATAAAGCCTATAAAGCCCAGGTCTAGAACAAGATATTTCGAATAGGGAATAGGGATATCGATAGGAATTAATGTTTTGTAAGGGATATCAAGTGAAACGGCATATTTAGATTTACGAGAAAGTGACTAATGGGCTACAAAAATTGACTAAATAAAATAGTGTTGAAGCGAAAAACCTAACAAGCTGAACGCCATGCTACAAACTACTAATACATATTAGTAATGTTTATACAGAGTTCGGCAAAATTCCGGGACCGGACAAATATCGAAGAAAAAATAAATTTTTTGGAAAATCTTTTCATACCACAAATTGTACTCCAACTTGAACTATAATTTGAAAATATTTTGAAATATTCAGGGTGTTCCAATAAATTGTGGTGTATCAAAGTTATATTTTTTCTTACGGAACACCCTATATTTAATTGCATTTTCTGATTGCCACTGAAAAATAGAATACTCCTTCAAAATGGTTCCCTATACCTAAATACAGAGGGATCCGAGTTATGCTGACTGAGAAAGAACAAGATACAAACTAAGTAGAGAGGGAATCTTTAAAAAAAACCACCTCCTTACTTCTTAGAAATCAGACAACCTGGGACATGCCACAAGAAGGTGTGATGAAAAAATATAACTTCAAAGAAATTCGTTACTGAATTAAGCAACAAGAAAGAATGGGATCCAAATACCATTACCAGACTTGGGAAGAATGCCATTCAATGGTACACAGACAGCTTAAAAGCAATAGAAGGAACTGGGATAGGAGTGTTCGGGCCAGGAACCAAACACTCTGAAAGCTTGGTAAAAACCCCTAGTATGTTTCAAGCGGAAATCCACGCCATAAGAAAGTGCGCCCAGTTCAATATTGTCAAAGGATACAGAAGACAAAGGATTATGAAAATGTCGGATAGTCAAGGAGCCATTAAAGCACTGAGCTCTTGTGTAATCAGTTCTAAAATGGTGTGGGAATGCCTAGACAAACTCAATGAACTAGGCGAGAACAATATGGTCACCTTACTATGGATTCCAGGACACACTGGAATAGAAGGAAATGAAATAGCAGATGAACTAGCAAAGAGGGGAACTGAAATACCTTTCTGGGAACCTGAACCCTTTTGCGGAATCAGCCCGAATGTAATATTGGAAGAAATAAGTAAAGCCGAGAAAAAGAGAAGATCTGACCATTGGAAGGATCTAGTAGGGCTTATACAATCAAAGACTCTTCTGGGTGACTACAACCTGTTGAGATCAAATGAATGCATAAGTCAAAGTAAAACTGCGCCAAGAGTTTTAACAGGGATCCTAACGGGACATTGTCGCCTGAATGGGCACCTGAAAAAACTCAAAATAGTGGAGGAAGAAGAATGCAGATTTTGTGGAATGGAAGAAGAAACCTCCATCCACATACTTTCCAACTGTACAGCACTCCAGAATCCTAGATCTCAGCATCTAGGAGATTACTGGATAGAAGAGGAACATTTACCTAAGTTGAAGCCTGCAGACATCCTAAAATTCCTCTGGGAAATAAGACTAAAGGAGTTTCTGAGACTCTCCTCAGAAACTGAGTAGAAGTAAGGAAGCACAATAGATCTTTTAGGTCTCAGTGAATGTCACCCCAAAATACATACATATGCTGACTTTTTTAAAAATTTGAACATCTCGAAAAAAATTAATAACTCAATGATATAACAAATTTGTATTTTCTTAGATATTTTTCCGGTCCCGGACTTTTGCCGAACTCTGTATATTGGATTTCAAGCATGGATCCGATCCATCTAAATATGGTATTTCTTCATTGATTGTTGTCAAACGTATCTTCGAATTATTAAAATGCTACTGATTTTTTATTCAGACTCCTTTCTAACTTGTGACCAAACTATGTAAAGCTGCTTCTCTCAATTTCCCAGCTTGAATGTATTTTGTGTAGAGATATGTTCTTGAGCACAAAAAAAGCAGGAAAAGATAAAATAACTTTATATATTCACACTAGTATAAATTGAAGTTAGGCACAAATTTTGACATGGAACAAAATTTTAAATTGTAAATGTTTTCAGAATCGACAGCTCTAGATCTTATATCAAGAAAAGACCTGATCGAAAGATTGGTGTATTGGTGCTACAATTCGGACCATCTTGGCATTAGAGGAGAGGTGCCCAGACTCTTATCCTGGATGATAAAGCAGTGCCACTCTTTTAAACCTTTTACATTGTTACTTGAAACGCCGGATAGTATTAAATGTATTGTAGAGATGATTTCATCTAACCATGCAGTGATGCAAAATGAAGCGTTTTACGCTTTAAGTTTACTCTATGCTGGTTGCTCGTATACAAATAATGAAAAAGCAAGCGATATAGATACACTTAATAAAATTTTGATAAACGCTGATATCGGTAAAAATTTAAATTTCGTTTTAACGAAATACGGTGATAAAATGGACGCGTGCACTATAGAAAATATACTAACTCTATTAGAACTGATTTGTAAATCTGAAGATGTTATTGATCATTTGAAAATTACAGAACTTATAACTCCTTTACCAAAGTTATATACAAATCCAAATATTAGCAAACTAGAAAAATTAGACCACATTAAATCGTTAGTATGCAATTGAGCTTTTTAGAAATTTAATATTTGTAATCGTCGTTTGATTAACCGATCAGTATCTGAGAGTGATATAATGACAACGTTTAGCTTATTATTGTTTTAATTCCTCACTCTTTGGAATCTAACCAAGATAAATACAAAATATAACACGAAAGTTCACTTTAATAAACACTTAAATCTTTACACAAATCGAAAAAGCAGACCTAAAATTAGTAAACTGTCGTGATCACGACTACGATTCTGCGATTTGAATTAATAATTTTAAAGTAGTATACAGGGTGTTCCACGACGAGTGAAAACTCTCTGTATATGGCAAAATACTTATAGTAAAATCATGAAAATTTTTACGTTTGGGTTTTCGGATATGATCTTTTTAACTAAAATATTTTTTGACAGCAACTTTGTTATTTTGAATAGAACACCCTGTATATTAATACATTTTTGAAATCTACGTAAAATTTTTTAGTATAGTTTTGCCTGAAAACTTTTTTCGAAAAATGCATACTTTTTCAGTTATTGATTTTTTTGTAAAAAATTTGACAGTTGCAAACCCCTGTAAATTATTTTTTTACGAGGATACCCTTAAAGATATGAAAATGGTTTCTGTTCGGTTGCTTTTAGCAAGGTCAGACGTATTTGAATCTATGTTGAAAATTTTTTCATTTTATACAGGGTGTGTATAAAAAGTGTTCAAAGTTTAACTTCATAAATATCAAATTTCTTTATTTTCTTAAATAGAACCACCCGGTTTTTTCCATTTTAATGCATTCAGGGGGGGGGGTGAAAAATAAGGCAAATTCATGTATACTTTCCTATACCTAAACCTTACCGTTATCCAGTTATTAAATGTTTTCTGTAAATTTTGAGAGATGCAGGTGTGGTCTAAATTTTATTTTGACCCGTTGATACAAGCACTAAGAAATAAAAAAGATTATGTAAATTTGCTTTTAATACATGGTAAATATGGCAAAGTTGTTACAAGAACATGATATGTGCTATATTTGCAGTAAGATATCCCGCATCTAAAAATTTACAGAAAACATTCAAAATCTGGATAACGGTAAGGTTTAGGTATAGGAAAGTATACATGAATTTGCCTTATTTTTTACCCCTGAATGCATTAAAATAGAAAAAACCGGGTGGATCTATTTAAAAAAATAAAGAAATTTGATATTTATGAAGTAAAACTTTGAACACTTTCTATACACACCCTGTATAAAATGAAAATTTTTTCAACATAGATTCAAATAGGTCTGACCTTGCTAAAAGCAACCGAACAGAAACCATTTTCATATCTTTAAGGGTATCCTCTTAAAAAAATAATTTGTAAGTGTCTGCAACCGTCAAATTTTTTACCAAAAAATTAATAACTAAAAAAATATGCATTTTTCGAAAAAAGTTTTCAGACAAAAGTATACTAAAATTTTACGTAGAATTTAAAAATGTACTAATACACAGGGTGTTCCATTCAAAATAACAAAGTTACAGTCGACTTCCGGTAGAACCGGAAGTCTGCCATCTTTGAAAATATTTTAGTTGAAAAGATCGCATCCGGAAACCGAAACGTAGAAATTTTCATGATTTTACTATAAGTATTTTGCCATATACAGATAGTTTTAACTCGTCGTGGGACACCCAGTATATCAGTATTTTTATAGTATATATTCATGTTTATCTTATGTCACAGTATTTTAATATAATGTACAGTAGTAGGATTCGCAATGCACGGCTTAGTGAACGTTTTAAAAACTGTTATAGAAAGTACCTACTGGGAATTGCAAATTTGAGAGAGAATTGGTTATTTTCTTGATTTATTTTATCTTCGTTTTTAATACACTTTTTATAGGCGTTTCGTTGTATTTTGTTTAATCTTTCCTATGGCTTTAAATATATTTCCAGGAAAAAAACAATGGGTAAATCAGGTCCTGTTGGCACAAATTACATTACATTACTTCGCAGTTCTATTATGTGTGTTCCTCATGCTCATGCTGTGCTAGAGTTCCTTGTCTAGACCCCTCCTTATTACTCTCCATATAATGGGAGGGTTCACTCAGAACGTCACCATTTTTTAAGTAATGAAAAACTTCACCCAGTCTCTCTAAAGTTGGAAAACAATTTTTTTTAACCACTGTTATCGCAGACATGTCCCTAGATATTGACAACTTTTAAAGCGCTTGCCTTCGGTCAATTTATCAGTGACTAATCTGACATCGCCTTGTATGTAGACATGAAATGGTGGTAGGTTCAGCAAGGATACTAAGCGGATGATTGGGTAGCTGCAAGGCAAGCTTGTCTTTGAATCTCCCCAAGCTGTCGCCATACCACCTAACCAAGGTCTGATGACCCTGGGATATAAGTTTCACATCAGTAGTGAGCTGTAAACACCGCCATGCTGAAATTTTTTTTTTCAGTTATTGATTAAAGTTTATTTATTTTTCCCATCAATCCTTTTTTTCTAGTGTAACGATGGACCAAATAATAAGATCCTAGAAAATGTTAACCTAAAAGCATACTTATTTTTCCTAATTATAAAATATATTTTATAGAAATGTTATTCGTTTTGAAATAACTGCACCGATATAAATTCGAGAACAAAGTAGTGTCTGATGTACACTTATCTTGAAATGAACTTTTAAACTGATCTCATAATTGTTAGGGCTAAAGTTATTGTCCAAATTTTTCATTATACTGCATGACAGTAGTAATCTTTTGTAATATTTATAGATAATACATTTAGATTTTTTCAAATAATATAGAGATGCCTTTTAATTGTTAGACATTCTTATGATACATTTAATCTGTTGTTGCAAATTGCTTTTTTACCATTAAAAGACTTTTTCCAATTTTAAATAACTCGTCGGATATTTATTTTCAACTCCTTGAATTACGGAAAAAATTGATGAATGAATCCCGCCTACCGTTTTCCCTCTCCGCTTCTGTTCCTACAAGAAAATGACCCCATACAGTCTTCTCTGATGAAGACAGATTGGGATGATACCAACACGTCATTTTTGTGCTTTCTTCTGAATAATAAATCGTATATGATTAAAACAAAAAGGTGATTGTTGTGACTTAGGTTGCAAAACTTACTTACACACTAATATTTGCAATAAATATGAATTACTTGACAATAAATAAAACAATGTTTAACAGCTATTAACATCAATAAAAATGTGTTCAAGCGTTTCATATTAACATTATTGGGCTTTGTTTAATTTGGAAAAATGTCTTTTAATTTTGCAATTTTTAAATAATTAGAAGAGAAAATACTTTTTATAGTATATATTTAAGGCATTTAACAGCCACTAAAATTCTTATACCTAATAAAAATTTATATATAAATAAAAGTATTTATTTATGGCATCCCAATAGATTGGGAATATATTGTGATGTTTTCATTTGTTACCACCAAGATTCCCACCTACTTTAGTGAATGTAATCTATAAACCAGTTAATTCAAATAAAATAACCAAGTCTGAATTGATTTGTTTTGGGACCTTTTAGGACAATCTTCATCTTTAAAAAAACAGAATTTTATTAATTTTTCTTTTTAAAGACACAAGACGTAACTATATTTCCAAGTGTGCCTGCAAATTTAAATTGAGGTGTAGGAATAATTGCAAATCTTTCAAATTTTTCTTTGAAATGGTTATCCAATTCATCTTGGGTCCAATTACAGGAAGTTAAAATAAAAACTCCATCAACATCAAGACTCTCGCTTACACTATCCATATATTTAGCTCTATTTTCTTTTGCATTTTCACTTAAGCTAATAGCATCATAGGTTCCTTTATCATGGATTATGTAATAATTTTGTGGTAATCCTTGTAGAATATCACAAGTATAGTAGGTGATATTTAAATTTTGTTTCTGGGCAATTTCTTTGGAAAGTTTAATAGCATTTTCTGAATAATCAATACCAGTTAGACTTGTATATCCTTCATTAGCCAATTCGATTAAAAACATTCCGTTACCACATCCTATGTCCACGATCGTTTTACCTTTTTCCATTAATTCCAATTTGTTTATCCAACGAATGACTCTATCCACGATATCTTCACCAAACCATATCTCACCTGGATCACCATGTCTAGAAAAATTGCTAATTTCTATTGCATAACGATCATCCCAGTATTCTTGAGTTCCTATTTCGGAAGGCTCCAGTTCGCTCATTTTTGTTGAAAATTATTTAGTTTATGTGGTTTATATTCTCTATTCTTTTTTATTTTTACATAATTTTCAGTAAAAAATTAAGGTATCAATCTTCTTTTTTTACAAACCATAGACATATTTCAGGGTTATGTTCCGAATGGTCTTAACTGACATTCTTGTCAGAAAAAGCCGCTTTTTGCTTGCCACACTGACCTTAGACTGAATAAAACATGTTGGCAACACTAAAGTCACTAAATCACACAAGTGTCTATGTCAAAATGTAGCGGGAGTCGAGAGTAAAACTAATGAACATTTTGTTATAATAATTTTTAAATCATAAATGGAATTTTTGGAGCCGGAACTACAAAAAACTTATGAAAAATGCAAGTATGCCGTTAAAATATGGGAACACGAGTTCCAGAAAAAATACAAAAGGGTTCCTTCAAAAGTAAGATTATCAATAATTTACTAAATTATTATTGATAAACATTTCATTTTTAGCTTGATATTAAAGAAGCGACCAGAGATGTTAGAAATGCCTATCGTAAATATTTTTATTTGAAAACTGCTATACTTGAGCAAAGTTTTAAAGGTGTAGAGGGTTTTGAAGATGTTGAAAGTGAAAATGAAGAAACCACTGTGACCGCTACTGTAAAAAAAATTGTGGAAGATCCAGCACCAGTAAACATAGAAACCACAGTTAATGAGGATGTTTGGGGTACTCATTTAAATGTTAGAAAAGAAATTGAAAATTCGGAAGAAAAAGAGGAGAAACCAAAGCTGAATATAAATATAACAAAAAAATTGTTTTGTGGCTCAAAATTCAGTAAAAGAAACCCAAGGAAATCCTTGTGTCCATCACAAAAAAGTAAAACAACTGAAAAAGTAACTTTATCACAACCTACTCCTTCCTTTTGCAGCTTTTCAAGTGAAGAAGCCCTATCCTCTTTACAAAATGATAGTCAAGATAATTCATTTATGGGTGTTTCACATTCTATTGGATTCCTTTCACAACCCATGAATGTATTGCATACCTTTATAGATAACAATAAATCAAAGCCTTTGAAAAATGTTGATGAGGGTTGGTTAAAAAGAATTACCCAGGCTACAGGGAAATTATTGGACCAGTCACATGAAGTTCTCCAAGATGAATTTGGAGGTATGTTTCATTTATTATGTTAACTTTTAAAATATTCGAAACATTGAGTCTAACAATAAGAGATTATGATTATGTATTGATGATAATTGTATAGTACTTTGCATTTGCAATCAATCCATGATTATATGGAAAAAGTAATTGTTTATTAAATTGAACCACAATTTTTTTTAAAATATTAAGTTTCTTAATGTAAAATATTAATTATTTTTAGATACTAATGTTGAATCAACAAAATTGGATTACGACAGTGAAGATATAATTGAAAATTCTGATGAAGAAGATTCTTACAAATCTATTCCACCTCTCCACGTTGCAAAAAAACGAAAAGTTGATATTTTAAATAAAGTAGGTCCTAGCTCTAATAAAACAGAAATAAGAGATCAAAATAAAACTGATGCAATTGAAAATAAAGCTGAATCTGATGTAATCCAACTAGGAGAAACTGCAAAATGTTCCCAAGAGACAGAAGTACACAGAGAAAATGTAGGTAGTCAAGATTTAAATCAATTACACACTGACATGACAATGGTAACCAGAGTATCTGAAAATGAAAATGTAAACAATATGCATACAGTTAATTTTGAACCTAAAATAACAACACACAAGAAAAAAAATTTAGTACGTAAACACAAAGGTAAAATTTTATTAAACAAAAATATTGATAATAAAGTGGAAACTAACTTGCAACCTGTAAAAATTGAGCAGAAAATTAAAACACCAAAAGAGAAGGGAACTGCTCAAAAAGAAATGAAGAAAACAACACCACAAAGAATATCTTCAAGAAAAACGAAAGTTAAAGTAAGTTTGCAAGAATTTTCAAGTGGTGAGGAAGATGCTTTTCACACAGACACAGATGAAAAAGACCCAGAATATCAATTGAATACAGAAGAAAAAAAGGACAGGTTCAAAGATTTATATCAAGATGAAAAAGCTTCAAACAAAAACAAGAGTACAAAGTTGACTAAAAAATCAAAAACTGATTCAATCACTAAAGTTAATAAAAGGAAAACTGATATTGAGACAAATAGTGTTCAAAATGAGGAAAACGATAGATATGATTTGGAGTTTTCTATTAAACCCCCCCGGATAGTAGCTTCTAGGTATGGAAGTGTTAAAAATATTTTAAAAACTAATACAATTATGACAAAAGGCCAAACATCTGGAAGTAATAAGAATGAAATATCTCAAGATAAAGGTAAGTGTAAGTAGTAGATTTACAGTGACCTCCTTCACCAGCACGATGCGCTAAAGTATAATGAACTGTTCAAAATGATGTCCTTCTTGTTCACACATTCTACTTTGTTAAGTTGAAATTTATTATTGAATTTTATTTCGATATTTTTGCATACATAGAATTTACATTTAATATTTTCAAATAATGGGGCCATCCATGAAGTACGTCACACGTTAATGGGGAGGGAGGGTATCACCGAAGTGTGACAAGGGGTATGGGGGGGGTCAATAGTTTTGTGACGTCACATGTTAAAATTTAAAATACTAAAACACAAAGTTTGGATGTTAACTAAATACAGAAAATTTACAAACTATTTATTAATAATTTAGCATTCTCGCTATGAGATTATCGCAGGCACTCGATAATTGAGCTTTTTATCTTTAATTGATATAATTAATCGTTTATTGTTTTCTAACCAGTCGTTTGTTTTTTCGTTTTTTATGAAATGTTGGACTTATGTTGATTTTATTAGATTATGTAATAAAATTTGTGTGACGTACTTTATGGATGGCCCCAATATTCAAAGATGTTTGAATTAGGGTTTCATCGAACTATTTTTAATTCCAGATTGAGTAGTATAATTTATTACCAATCTTTTTGTTACATCTTGTATATTGTATTTTATAAAAATTTAAATTGTATAATTTTCAGTAAAAGTCAAAGACAAGCAACAGCTAAACAAGGAAAAATTACAACAAAAGGTATCTTCTGGAAGCTTAAATGACAATTTTGTTCGTATAAACATTAAGAAGAAAGTTTTTGTTAGAGGAAAAACGATAAAGAATTTCAGTAAATATAAAAAGTCTCAATGGAAGAAAGCTAAAGCTCTTGCTGGACCTGACATGGATATGGGTGGTTGTGACGGTGGCATGCTAACTTGTTTTAATTGTGGACAGGTTGGTCACTTTGCTCAAAAATGCAAAGCTGAGAAAGGCGATTCATTACTAACATTAGATCCGGAAGCAGAAGAAGAATGTCCTTTTCCTACTCTAGAGGAAGCATCAAAAATGGCACTACAAGGAAATTTAAATGCAAGAACACCAAAACTAGCACTAAATGAAATTCAGAATATTGAAAATAAAGATGTTGAATGCTCTAGTGGCGACGATATGTTTGATGATGATTTCGATTGTGAAGAGTTGCTAACAGAAACTATAAAACTTGAGGAATATGTCAGAAAGCTAGATGTCCAAATGTACATGGATAATGTTACAGTAGTTGAACCATATTATAAATTGAGAGAAGATGGTGGCATTATTGGTGAGGAGTTATTATTTTAAACATTCAAAAAAAGTCTAAATACATCAAATAACCTTTATAATTAGAATATCTAAAATGTTGATTCAGGCATTCTAAAATGTAGACTTACATTTTAGATTTTATTCATGCTAGGTATGATAACGTGATTTCAGAAAAAATTCTTACTTACTCAGAACTTTGTGTTTTATATTTGTAATTTTTGTCACTTCATATAAGATATTATATCAACATTCATACTTCTAAAACTATAACGCACTTCTTATTTATTAAACATATTATTAAAGTAACTTTTGGAAATGAATATTATTTGACATGTTCTAGTAGGTTGTTATTAAATTCCAGAAACTCCTGATGATATTTTCAAAACATTGGAACAATTTGGTCACACGACGTTCCGTTCTGGTCAAGAACAAGCAATAATGCGCATTTTATCTGGAAAATCAACTTTGGTGACTCTTAGTACAGGATCAGGTAAAAGTTTATGCTACCAGCTTCCAGCATACTTGTACTCCAAAAGGGAACCATGCATTTCATTAATTATATCTCCTTTAGTGTCTTTGATGGATGATCAAGTTATAGGTATGTATTAGGTTAATGTTGTTATACTAATAAAAAAGATATTTTCACTCCTACGTTGGAAATACTTGACATTGAACACAACTTACACTCACTACACCATCACTAAAACAACACTATCTTATGCACGCTTCGATAACAAAGCTATCTTCTTCAGAGACTGAAGGTAAACTAACACTTTGGTGCTTTGTCTCCCTTCTATACTAAACTGAATCGCGCCCAACTGGTTAATCTGAGTGAAAAAAGCATTCCGAAGCAAAAAAAAATATGTTTATTTGGAACTTAAACTTTTGGGATGATTTAAATAGTTCGTTGTTTTTGCTGTGACGTACATACACTAAAAGAGAAGTTAGCTACATAAGGGATGACATAGGACCACAATTCTGTCATATTATTTTTTAAAATCGTGATGCTTATGTTTATAGTTAAAATAATTAATATTTCACAGGTATGCCAAGGTTTATGAAAGCTGCATGTCTTCATTCAAACCAAACAGAGGCACAAAGAAAAAAGATTATAGAAGCAATATCCTTGGGAGAATTGAGTATTTTGTTAGTGTCACCAGAGGCTGTTGTATCGGGCGAAAAACAAAAAGGTAGGCTAATTAGTAGCGCTAATGATATATTTCATTTTTGTTCATTTCTCGGAATAACTCAAACAGAGTAATTAAATTATTTTAAGATTGTCATGGATATTAAATATAGAATTTTAAAAACTTATAACCACAGCTAATACTCAAACAAGTTCTTATTTTCATCTACTGGTGTTTTCTAAGCTTATTTGTCTTGAATATGACTATAACGAATAATTGTACTTTAAACATAAATATTATGAATATTTTAGGATTTAGTTCCTTTTTGAGGAAACTTCCACCGATCGCCTTCGCTTGTATTGACGAAGCACATTGCGTGTCTCAATGGTCCCACAACTTTCGACCTAGTTATCTTATGATTTGTAGGGTATTAAGACAAAGTTTAGGTGTAAAAACGATTCTTGGATTAACAGCAACAGCTACGAAAGCAACTCAGAATAGTATTATAGAACATCTAGAAATACCAGATGGAGAAAACGGAGTTATAAAAGACATTCCAGTGCCTGATAATCTACAACTTTCTGTTTCTAAAGATATAAACAGGGATCATGCCTTGCTGTTGTTGTTATTGTCGGAAAGATTCAAAGATTGCAATAGTATAATTGTTTATTGTACAAGAAGGCAGGAATGCGAAAGAGTGGCTACCTTTTTAAGAACAACCCTTAGAAGTGAACAACCTGCAGGTTAGTTAGTTCAACATTAGTTTTATTTTAAAGCTCCCAATACATTTATTATTTATAAACAAGTGTATATGTAAATATAAAATAAAAAATTGAAGAACGTATCACGGGACACACGGTAAGAACTTTAGTTCCTTTTAAACAATAATCAAATTTTTTGAATCAATAAATAAATACACATATAATATAAGAATTTATTTTACTCTGGATGCTGCTGATGGTGCTGCTTCGTAAACGAGAGAGAGAGAGGCTTAAGGCACATAACGCAGCAACGTAACGTAACGTTACGGTCAGATCTTTTGCGAATTACCCCCTGTCGCTTCGCTCCAACCTAACATAAAGAACTAAAGTTCTAAAAAACATTTTGCCTTATATTTGTAGGGGAAGGAACTAAAAAGAGGAAAAGGATGAGCCTCCAAGCTGAACCGTATCATGCTGGCTTATCAGCAAGTCGCAGAAGAACTATCCAAAATGCCTTTATGTCCGGTGAACTTAAAATTGTGGTTGCTACAGTTGCATTTGGTATGGGTATAAATAAGTCTGATATTAGAGCTGTGATACATTACAATATGCCTAGTAGTTTTGAAAGCTATGTTCAAGAGGTTGGAAGAGCTGGGAGAGACGGCTTAAAAGCGCAATGTCATGCGTTTTTGGATGCAAAGGTAAATTGGTTATACCTCTACAAGACAAATTATTAAAAAACTATGAATATATTTTAATGATTGTAGTTAATTTATTTCAGCAAGGCGATGAGAACGAGCTTCGCCGCCATATACATTCAAATTCTATCGATTGTTTTGTTATAAGGAAATTGTTGGAAAAAATATTCATTCCATGTTCTTGTAAAGGAAAATGTCCTAAACATGAAGTTGCATTTTCCATAGAATCGACAGTTAGAGCATTAGATGTTCCAGAAGAAAATATTTCTACACTTTTATGTTACTTGGAGCTTCATGAGAATAAATACATCGAACTACTCAGTCCAGCTTACATAAATTGTAAAGTTGTGTCCTATTCAGGTAAAGTTCTTACTTTGTTATATTAAACCTAACATTTTTCGGAAAACTATTTGTTGACAATTTTTGAGATACAGACATTCAAATATCATTGTTTGTTATTTTCAGGCCCCTTGCAAATTCGGAAAGTAGCCAAAGATTGTCCTCCTTTAGCTATGGCTTTAGCATTGCACAAAAATAAAGAGGACAGTTCACCCAATGTGCTGGAATTTCCAGTAATAGATGTCGCTGCTGCGATGGGCTGGGAGAGTGGAATTTGTAAGCACAAGCTGAAGAATCTGGAATGGACTATAGGTAATAATATTCATGTACTTAACTGTATTATAATTCGTTGTTATATATCTTGGTTTTCAAGATGTCTTCTTGAGTTTCTGTTTAGTTTAATTTAAAAGAATACATAGCCAAGACTCCTTAAAACTTAGGAGGATTCTTAATATTTACGAAATTAATACATTTTTTAGTAAACAATCAATCAAAAAGATCATCAATAAACGTAACATTTTCGGACTTGGGCTTCAGACTGCTTGCTCCTGGCAATCTTGCAGATGATCAATTAGACGAAGCACTAGAGAGCCTGTACAATCGAGTTACAGATCAAGAACGAACAGCTTTACGTCAATTAAATGCCATTCATCAAACACTTTTACAAGTCGCTAAATCATCATATAAAGATTGCTTGTCCGAAGAAAGCGACAATCTTATAAAAACTAAAGTGAGAGAGTATTTTAGCACTCCAGATCCATTAAAATTAGTTCCCGAAATAGAATATCCCAAATTTAACGAAGAACAGTTGTTAGTTGATATTGGTGCTATGATTTCAATGTATAGAGACAATAATTTCACTGGTAGAGCTATTGCAAGAATCTTTCAAGGTATTCAGAGTCCCAATTATCCAGCCGCTATTTGGGGTCGGTGCAAGTTTTGGAGGAGTCATATTAATAAAGATTTTCATGCAATTGCTAAAATTGCTGCCAAAGAAATAATCAGACTGAGGTAGAATTTAGAATTTTAAAATGAATGTAGATATTTTTATTAAGTAAATGTAATTTTATTTTTGAAAGAATTTTAGCGAATATTAAAAATATACTTGAAGTGCTTTTTTTAATTTTGATCCTTAGTTCCTAAGGTTACACAATAAAGTGACAATTAAATTACCCTACATGCTCGAATTCGAAGTTAAATTTCGATCTCACTATTTAGAATACTCTGTAACTAAGATGAGATTTCATTTGCATAAGGAGTTACATTGTATTATTTTCAAAAAATTTAATTTACACATTTTGTGTGATAATTTTTGGGACCTTCGACATATGCATCGAATACTATGAAAAACCTTTACAAAGAACAATCAATTGATATGTAACTTAATCTCAAGATTCATGTCCACCAACTGACAATTGATACTAATGACAGTCGGACAGTGATTGGACTAGGGGTGTGTTTATAAAGTGAATAAACGATACTGAGTTAATCTTGAACTCTGGGAGTAAGTATGTAAACGCACCCTTAGTGTATGCATTAAAATTGTCACAGTTATCAGCAGTTATGCACTTTTTTTTGACATATCCAAAAATTGTATTTTCATATAATTGTGAAAAAATAATACTTTTTAAATGAATTTTTTGATAAAAACTAACACATTTTTGTATGATTGTATGGAAAAAAATTCTGCATACGTTAAATAAGTAGAATTTTGAAAATTGGTGTGTTTTCACTAAAAATGTTTGCAACTCGTGGCTAAATTGGTTTTACTCTTGTGCCCTACACCAATCGCTTTGATTGTGTTATAAGCTGTACCAAAGATTACAGAATAAAAATATAAGATGTTTCACTCGTTCGAATTTATCGCGTAAAGCACCGATGCCGCTGGTGACTTGGATGGTACAGTACGTCGCTACGTCCTTACTTGCATTTAATTTGGCATATTATACGGGACGTCGCCCATCGAGCGCTGTTATTTTAGAACGGTGTTTATTGGTTGTTCGTGTTTTATATTTATGTTGTATAGATTTTTTTAAATTAATTAATTAATTGTTGAAATGAGCAAAAAGTCATATTAATATTTTTTCTTTAATAGCAATGCTTAAACACTAAATATTTTGTAATATTTGCTAATACAAAATTACGGATTTATTTTTATAATAAGGATATTATATAAACAAGTACCTACATTAAGCAAGAAAACACAAAAATTCAATTCTTAGCTAACCAAAGTGGAATTGGTCAGTTCCTTTTGAAAGAATTTACTAAATTTTCTTTTCATCATCCATGTAATCAATTTCCTTTCAAATATTATTCCAGTCTCTAAACTAGAGTCCGTATATTTTTACTCTCAAATGTATATTGAAAGATTTGAAAAACAATACATTAAATTTAACACATAAACCAAACTCCAAACTTAGTATACAACATTTATAAATGTTTTTAATAAAGGTATCCTGCAGCTGCTTCTCTTTTTACTGTTTTAACCTTGTCAATCCAAAAAATACGCGTTATTTAAAGATCAAAATTTAAGATTTAGTGGCCCTATTATTCTGGTGGCTAATGAGTATATTTAATTGAATTTGTGATAAATATCAGCTAGATTATCAATAAGTATCACAAAATTACTAAGATGCTGGATAAAAACGTTGAAGTGATTCATTTCAAAAATTCAAGTTTATTTTTTACTCACCTTTTCAAATTCATATCACGAACATTTTTCGAAATAATTAACATTTAAAAATAAACCTTTGTGATAAAGAATCCTATCAATTTAAATATATATTTCTCTAATTACCCCTGTATAGCTTAAAATAAAATAAGCTTTTCGAACTTATCTGGTATCTACCGGTCTCGTTATTGACAACAAAAGCGAGTCGTAACCATAATTTATGAGAGCGGCGTCCGTTTGGGACAGCAACTTGAATCAAACCGCCTTGCAGTGAAACATCTTATATTTTTATTCTGTAATCTTTGACTGTACGAATTTTTAACAAAAGTCTGTAAAGAAATCAACCAGAACCGTTTATAAATGTTTATTTATAAGTTCAATACGTAGTTTAAACAACGTGAGGAAAGTATATAGAAACTAGTTCTAGTCGCATATAACACTTCCTTTATTTCAAGTAACTACTCGCTTAATATAATTTTGAAACCTATAATGTGAAATATCTTGAAGTTTAGCAATCTTAACTTTAGCATTTTCTTCTTTACATCTTCCACACATCTCCTTTGTAAATCCATGCAGTGGACTTTGGTAATAAACTGATTTGTCCTTGAGAGTTTTGTTCTTCTTGTGAAACCAGTTGTGTACAAGCATTTCAATCATGCATACAAGAATAGAAACTATGGGATAGAAAAATATCATCGTTGGTAATAGAAAGATAGCTGCGGTAATTAGTTGGGATTCTAATGGATCTGCTTTCCTAATTTTCCCACTACAGTTGTTTTGTGATTGTTTGTAAAAGATTCGTGGAATTTGGAATCTTTTTGTCAATATACTTTCGTCTTCGCCTGTTTCGACATTTTGAATTGATGGGCCTTTTAAAATTTCTCCTGTTTCAGAATCCAAGAAATATTGACTCGTTTCATTGTCCATTTTTAACTGAAAATTATGACAATATATTAAATTGATTCTAAAAGTAATATGGTGTTCGTTTGTTGATAAGCCTCTTTTTTTCTTTAAGTGGTGTGGACTCAAAATAAATTCGCACCTGATTTATCTATCAAATAAGTTGATCTTTAAGCATAACATACCGGATGTAACTAAAAAATTGGTCATGATTCATGCGACTTAATATATGGGATCAAAAATAAGACGATTGTCAAAAGGGCACACAAACAAGGTGTAAAAAGTTAAATTTAAAGGGATACACTTTTTAAACGTTGCTTCAAGGTAAATGCATGTCCACTATAGGCGGATCGGGCCGGGATTCGTTGTTAAACATTTACTCGTAGGATACTTGGTATAATTGTGGATAATTGTGCGCAGTAAGCTGTTTCTAAATGTATTTATCTGTAAAAGTCGGCAACAATGTTAAATACCAATAAATGTTAAATCGAAAGCAGTGTATAGATTTTATTTATTGCAGATTGTAATTTGAACTATATTATTTTATTCCTATCTGTGTTGATATCACTTATTTTTCAAATGTCAATAATATTACCAATCTCGATTTTCTCCCCCTAAATACGGCTTTATCCCGTATTAAAAGTGAAATGCAAAATATGATAATTATTTCTTAGAAAGTATCAAACATTCTAAACTGGCAACGCTGCTTTCATATCAGATTGGTAGCTGGAACTGAAAACACGCCCAACGCTAACTGCTAACTTCTCTCTCTTTCAAGTAGTTTTGCTCATATTTTCCTTGTCGTACTTGTGTAAATAGAATGGCTCGAATAGACTTTTCGCGATCTGTATATCCTGTTAGTTACAGATCAATTTCTTTACACATCCGACGGTCTGGTTTAGTTGAAAATACCTCTAGACTAATAAAATATTACACTTTGACTAAAACTAGGTCAATTATGAATGGTTTTATAGTAATATTATTAATGAATGCAAATGCTGCTTTTAACATTTATTGTTATTTGTTTGTCTAATTTATTCAATAATGAAACCAAAAGCGAACTGCTTTAATGTAAGTAATTTTGACGCGCCAATTGTTAATTTATATTACTTTTGATAATCATATATAGGCTATGAAATATTTTGAATTTAGGAAGGTACTAGGTTTTGATTACTTTTTTGAAGTTAATATAATAATTCATAACGCATTGTATACTAAATCTGCTATAAAATGTATTATGTCCATCACCTAATTAATTTCTTTATAACTTTTAAACAGCTGAAGGTAAAAAAGTGCAAAAATTGTATTAGACATTAGATTTTATTATTCTCTCATACATAAAAATAAACTATAGAAATATCCTACATTCAAAACAAATATTACTGGCCATTAAATCTTTTGGAGTTGAATGGAGGTTTAAAAGAACACTCTAGCTGTTAACAATGATCCCATTTCGTTTTCATTAAGTTATCTAATGATCACTATTAAAACTTAGTTAATACTGTGTCATTTGTCCTTATTAAATGTAGTGTATAGAATATCTAACTATACTTACTATTAAATGTTTTTGAAACCATATTTTTTTTCACGAATTCGATGAGAAACAGTCACCTTTACAAATCATACATACAATAACAGATTTCATAAACCAATAAAAGTGAGAAGGTCAAAAAAAATTATACAGTTCATGTATACACTTATGAACATATAATTTTCACACAATACATAGAGAGGTATATTTTATAATTGGTTAGCCCATAAAATGTCTAATCAAGATAGTTAATTTGTTCAGATAAGTTACATAAGAAAACATTCAAATAAAATGTTATTGAAAAAATTATCTTATCTTCAGTACTTTTTGTTTACATTAGGGATATTGTTTTTCATATCTGGTTTTGAAAAGTCAATAGAAGTGTTCATCTACTGTTAGTGAGCTACAACATACTATGATTTTCTTACTCTTAGCTCAAAAAAGAATCTAAGAATCCTGTTGAAAGTTTCATATAAAAACTTCAGGTTGAAGTAACATTCTAGTTAACTTTGTAAATAATACAGGGTACATGATGTTCTAGATCTAGAAACAACAAAAACAATTTGAATATAATACATTTATACAGGTTTCACCATATTTAAGGAAGAGAAGTAAGAGTTTCCTCCTTCCTGATATTCCGAGAACTTACAAAATTCAATACATATTCCGAAGAATAGCGAGTTGAAGATATATGTATGTTATCAGTCACGTAGCTACAGCTTTTACATGGGGGGTGTTGGGCTTTTTTTATCTGATATGTTCAGAATAGGAAAGCTTTATTGAAGGCTGTATGCTAATAAAAAGTTATTGTAACTTTATTGTATTTTCCATGGGGGGAGGGGGGTTTCAACAAAAACCCCTCCTTTATATACGCTCCTGTATGTTCCAGTAATAACTTGAGCAGTTACAAAGGGAAGTCGCGCAAAAATCCAAATTAGCTACCACTTATGATTGATCACTATACCAGTATGTATACTCCATTCCAAGATATTTCGTTTTAACTCAACACAAACATGATTGATTCAAGAGAAACCCACAGCAGATAATGGTGAATCCGATAACAATAGAACAGTATTGTATCGTACAAGTTTTTTCGAAGATATAATGCCTAACAGTATGATTATTTTACAATTGAAATGTTTGGCTGGTAGAATAATATTTAAATTTTACTGACTACAGATCTGTTACTATCTACTATACAATTTTAGAATTTATTGTAAACGATAGTCATTACTTTTCGCCAACCACAACGCGATACAGATAAAAAATACAAATCGATGTGTCCAATCGCTTTTAATAACACGCTCTCATATCGAATCTATTCCATTTGGTTGTTCCACACTGTATATAGGCGTATATAAAGATAAAACAAACAAAAACATTTTATTGTACTCAACTTTTATTCTTTGATACTTAATAACATTTTATTCTATTCTATGTCATTTATTCTACCCCATCTCAACCTCGTCTTCCTTATTTCAAGTTTAAGCCAAGAAGGAATATAACCTTCAAAATATACGGCGTTGGGATATGGCAATGGAGGTGGAGGTGCTTTAAATGGATGAACGTTCTTAAATTTTCGCATTAAGAATTCTTTATTAATTTGTTTGGGATCTCTGTATTTGTCCATATATAAGTTAAATGGTTCTCTTATAGCGAACCACTTCTGTTTTTTTATGTACGGAGGAGCAAAATCATATTCAAAGATGGGCTCCTTCATATCTGAAATTAAAAAGTAGGTGATTATTTAGTGTGAGATATTGAAACCGACAGTGCTCTATTCCAAAGAGCATTGATGTATTTTAGTATGAACTCCTAATTCCACCACAAAAAACTAAACGTTTGCCAGCTCTGGTTGTACTTACTTAGTTTGTGGTGAAAAAAGTCTTTAAGAGATTTATCCCAATCTGTCTGATAAAATGCCAAACCAGCTGGTGTCATGTGATCTTGAAATTTTTTGTAAAAATCAAATGTATTAAATGTTCTATCTGATAGGGTAAGACTAGAACAAAAGTATCAACAAGTATTAAATTTACACAATATAAATCAGTTGATTCTTCAACATGAAATTCAAATAAAAATAATTTTAACTAAGTTATTAATATTAAACATAATTACCATGATCCTTCTTTTTTGTGTGAAGAAAAGTCCAATTTCTTTTCCTGCTTATATAATATGAATATCATTCGGTGATAACCAATTCCTTTGGGAGGAAAAGGTTGCAAATATTCAACAATGGTCTCTCCATTTTCTATATTACTTTCAGGTATGTTTGCTCTGTAATTATAGGTTACTGTATTATTCAATGTACAATATTGAATTTAGAATACAGAACAATTTTAAGAAAGTGATAATATAAATCTCCACTGGAAAAAGTTGTACGATAAATTGGCATTAAAGTATTGATAAGTGTTACTAAATTATACTTACACACACCAATGGATGTATTCACTTGATTTTTCTGTGAAATGCCCATCAGGATTGACTAATGTTAATGTCCAGAGTGTACCCTTATCACTTTCATATGAAACTTTTGGAGATTTAGTTGTATCTGCTGGCTTTAGGCTATTGCCATAGTAAACAGGCAGATTACCATTTTCAGTTTCATAGAATATATTTAAAGGCACTCTGGGGTAGAAATATGCATCACCAAACAAATGTTCAAAAACACCATAATGATCACCAAGTTGTTTTATTTGAGCGGGTCCTGCTGTTTTTAACCATTCTTGATGAGTTTCTTCTAAATTTATCAATACTGTAAATTAGAATGTTGTTATGAAAAATAAAGGAAATTTATTTAAGAGCAATAATTCATGTACGCCAAGATGTATGCAAATATTGTTCAAACAAATTTGATATTGCTGTTGCAATAAGAATCAAGTATACCAAAGAACCTATTTAGTACTCATAATGTCATAGACCAGCTCACATTTGTAATAATATTCAGTACTCAATGTTCGATGTCAAAAATGATCCATTTAATTCAAATAATCTTTTTCTGATCAACTAAATGATTTGTTCAATATTAAACAGAACTGTTGAGAATTGAAAAAACAGTTTTATACCAGGTTATTGATTGGTTAAAAAAAATTTGCTTTGCTGTAGGTGAGACAAAAGGGTTATGTTATATGAATGAAAATAAACTTATGAACATTTATAATCAGAAAAAAATCTTAATACATATTTGCATCTTAGTAAAGCAAGGGTATACTTACATTTTTTATCTCTAGCTAATTTTTCTAGAGTAGTGTTTTTCTTCTGTTCTTTCAATACTTTCAATCTCTCCTGTAACACTTTAGTTCTGGAAACACGTGGAGGAGGCAATCCTATGTCTACCCGATAATGAATTGAAGGATCTTTATAATTTGATTCTAAAATAAAATTTGATTTCCTAATAATTCCTTTCATGTTCACAAAAATACAATGAAATTTACCTGCTAACATTGTTTCTAACGATTTAGCTACTCCCGGTGGTTTTCCTCTTAAATGATGACCATGTCTTATTGATCCACAAACAGAAGATGTTATATTCCCGTTTATATTTTTAGAAATAATATTCCATAACGAACTAGCCATTTTTATTCATATCCAATGTGTCAAATATAATGCAAGGTTAGATTCTGCATCTTGTCATTTTCTTTTTTGACTACAGCTACTGTACCTACTACCTACTCAGCTAGCTTTTTGGAATATCAAATATTGTTGTTCGCCTCTTGCAGTAAAACTCCTAAAAAACTGTGACGGGATCCAGAGTGTTGACGTTTTTTTGTAATAAGTGAATCTGACTTCCCCCAAAGCTGTGGAACCTTGTCGTTGGTGAAAAGGCCTAGTAACTTTTCCTGTGGCCAAGGGGATGGCAAGCACAAAAATACCCCTAGATCCAGTGGTGTAAAATTATAAGCCGAAGGTTTGGAGCAGCTTTAAAATTGCGGGGAAGCTTAGTCGCTATTATGCGGATTCCGGGTACTAGGCGAAACCCAGCTTTCAAAGCCTTATTCGGGATCCTGTCGGAAATGTCCATTAATTCCCTCGCTATTTGTGGAACTAAAATGGACCAAAAATTGAGTAAAGGAGTAGATTAGATGAGATTAGATTATATGAGGTGGCTTTTGGCCTATTCCACTGTGACCTTTTCAGATCTATTGTGTCGATCCTCTAAATTCTAGATTACATTTTCTCCAGCCTGACTCTTTAAAAAAAATCTATTAGTGCGGAGACTGAACCTTTCATATAGCTCTCTGCCAATGGCTTTTCTTCGCCTAATGCAAAAACCGCACATTTGCCAGGCTATCGCACTGACATAGAATGTGTATGGCCGTTTCTTCTTCTAGGTGACAAAACCTGCACATATCTTCGTTTGTCAATCCGATCAGCTTTAAATGCCTATTGAGCTTACAATGCTCCGTTAACAAACCCACTACAGCTTTGACAGTTTTCCTATCTTTGGCCATCAGATCTGCTGTAAATTTTGGCGAGTGCTCTACTATGAACTGTTTCGCTTGCCTCTGTCCTGGTGAGTTCCTCCACCATTTCCGAGATTTGTGGGCGACCCACTTCTTTGTTTCCAGTCTTGTTATGGTTTTTACAATGCCGCAGAAGGTTTCCGGCCCAACGAATGGCATTGATGAGCATTGTTTACCCAGGCTACCGTAACATTGCTACGCTCACCCATACTAGCTTAGAATTGACCTCTACGGAGTTGAGTGCCTTTAGCGCTGCTTGGCTGTCTGTGAAGATGGCAATTGAACGATATGTTCTCATAAAATTCTGCCATTTAATTTCTTCCACACAGTGGTGAATCGCCGTCATTTCCGCCTGGAAAATTGTGACATTCCTTGATAGCCTTACTGGGAAGGCTATCCCTTGCTTTAGCCCCACTATACCGGCTCCTACACCGTCTAACGTCTTTGACCCGTCTGTATACCAAAAAACATATGCATTTATGGTTACACCTTTTTTCCAGTCTTCCCTGTTTGGTATAGTTACTTTGAACTTATTATCGAAACTATATCTCGTAGCTATTGCATCGATGGGCTGTCCCATTACATGGTCTGCTTTTAGCTCCTCGATTAGCTTCCAGTTGACAGTACTATGCGTTTGGCTTATGTGTTGCTGACTATATAGGTCTGTTCTCACAAGCATCACAGACAGTCTTTGACAATCCGGATTCGGCGCAAAGACTAAATAGTTCTCCCGAGAACACTTTAGCGTCTCTGCGCCGAATCCGGATTGTCAAAGACTGTCTGTGATGCTTGTGAGAACAGACCATATGACTATGACTATCTGTGCATTACAGATATCACTTCACCTTGTATGAATATGTGTAGAGGTGGCAGATTTATTAAGACTTCCATTGCAGTTGTAGGAGTAATTTTTATGGCCCCTGTGGCACACAGGCAGGCCAGCCTTTGTGTGTTATTCAACATTGCTCCTACTTGCTGCGTCTTTGTTCACCCCACCACGGACCCATAAGTTATCATTGGTCTAACACCCGTGTGTATAACCACTGGGTCAGTTTTTTCCACACCTTCTTCTACATCTGTCCTTTATCAAAATGTACTTCAACATATACAGATTGCGAAAAGTCTATTCGATCCATGTGATTTACACAAGTGCGACAAGGAAAAGATAAGAAAAACACTTGAAAGAGAGAGAAGAATAATTGTGCGCAGTCAGCTGTTGCCAAATGTATTTATCTGTAAAAGTTATTCCCAATTTTTGTCGGCAACAATATTAAATACTAATAATTGTTAAATCGAAAGCAGTGTATAGATTTTATTTATTGCAGATTGTAATTTGTCCATTTATTTTCTTGGACTATATTATTTTATTCTTATCTGTGTTGATCTCACTTATTTTTCATAAGTCAATATATATTACCAATCTCGAATTCC
This sequence comes from Galerucella tenella, assembly GCA_910591685.1. NCBI lineage: Eukaryota > Metazoa > Arthropoda > Insecta > Coleoptera > Chrysomelidae > Galerucella > Galerucella tenella. The sequence goes on from CAJUYH010000027.1 coordinate 69,097, forward strand.
TCCCAATAAATACGGCGTTATCCCGTATTAAAAGTTAAATGCAAAATAAGATAATTATTCCTTAGAAAGTACCAAACATTTTAAACTGGCAACGCTGCTTTCATACCAGAATGGTTGCTGGAACTGAAAACACGCCCAACGCTAACTGCGAACAATTATTCTTCTCTCTCTTTCAAGTAGTATTGCTCATATTTTCCACTAGCGTCTAGGAGTTCAGGTAACATCGGTCACGAAGATGAACGAAAGTTAGTAGTTGAGGTGCGCATGCGTCCAAGCAGCATTTAACCTTCTATTCAATGTGACTGAATGTGAGTGGATTGGCGCAGCTGCTATGGTGCCGAGCTCACAACTCAGATGTCATAGGTTCGAAACCCGGTTAAGATTTTGGTTTTCGTGTTTTTTTTTGTTTTTTATTTCTTATTTTCTGATATTTTTATACGTAGTTACACTTTGATCAACTGGGGTTTCTTGATATATGTTTTTTCTATAGCGAAGAGGGGCCAAATCCATCAGATTTTCAACATGAAATTTCCTAACATGTCTTCTTAAACTTGATAGTGCACTAAAGCCACTATCACTCGTATCACATTCTATGCACTTATATTCCATTTTACCGTGAATCTTAATAAATTTAAGTAGTTTTAATAATTTCTATTAGACCAAATATCTTGGCATCCATCTGGACCAACGTCTGACATGGAAAAAACACATAAAAATGAAAAGACAACAGCTTGACATTAAGTTCCGACAAATGTACTGGCTACTAGGTCGACGTTCAAAACTGTCTCTCCATAACAAAATCCTGCTTTACAAAACGATGCTCAAACCTATCTGGACTTATGGACTCCATCTATGGGGGTGCGCAAAACCAACGTCGCTCAATATCATCCAAAGATTTCAGTAAAAGCTGCTAAGGTCGATAGCGGATGCATGCATGGTATGTCAGTAATCAAACACTGCATGACGACCTAAAGATTCCTTTTATCAGAGATGAAATCCATCAAGCTACGGCGTCATACAAAGAACGAACTGTGCATCATACAAATCAGTTAGTAGAAGAGCTTTTCAACAATGGCCCCACCACAAGAAGACTGGCCCCCAGACCTGCTTGATAATTAAACGGCAATAGAATAAGGTGAAATATCACTGGATATTTCCCTTTCACGTCAAAAACTTCATCTCTCATTTATTTATTACAGATGGTTCAAAAATGAAAGAAGGCTCAGGCTGTGGAATTTACTCGAGAGCACTGAGCCTCAAGATTAAGTGGGGAATGGGAAACAATACCAGCGTGGTTCAAACAGAACTGGCTGGTATCTCAATTGCCACAAAAGAACTAACCAGAAGAGGAATTTCTGGCAAAACCATAATAATCTGCACTGATAGTAGACAAGCCCTATTAGCCTTGAACAGACAACGTGTTATATCGAGGCTAGTACTAGAGTGCCACCAAGATTTAGCTGACGTCTCGGCAGATAACAACATTATCCTGAGGTGGGTTAAAGGGCACGACAGGAGTAAAGGAAATCGCATTGCTGATTCTTTAGCCAGGGAAGCCGCTGGACTGAAAATTCTAGGACCCATTGACACCTACGGCCTAACGATTTCGACAATTGCGGAACTAGCCAAACGTTACACCCATCCCTTAAGAGATGGGATGGAATCAAAGGATGCAGTTTTGCCAGGATCACCCTGGGCGACCCTCGGAAGCTGGCGCCGAAGAAATATTTGGCGATGACCAGGAAAAACCTACGTTTAACAGTAGGATTTCTGACTGGTCACTGTCAACTAAGTAAACACCTCCATACTATGGGGCTAGTGGACACACCTCTATGCAGGATGTGTGAACAGGAAGATGAAACTGTCAGGCATGTCTTATGCGAGTGTCCGGAGTTATCGTCAATAAGAGAGTGTGTGTTCGGTGAGTCTTGGCCTACACCTGCCGATATAAAAGAGATGTCTCCCAGTGACCTGTCCACCTTCCTGAGAAGGACAGGATGGACAATGACCTAGGAGGACAACTCCTCGGGAGGATGTACAATGGGTCACATGTGGCCTAAGTGCTGTGAGCCTACACACTCACCCTCCCTACTCTACAGATACTCTATAAGGATGTAGATTGTAAATTAAGCGAAATATACAACAACAAAAAATAATTTCTATTAATATTAGAATCGTTGATTATTACCGTTAAGTGATAACGCTGCTTGGACGCATCGTTCATCTTCGTGACCGATGTTACCTGAACTCCTAGACGCTAGTATATTTTCCTTGTCGTACTTGTGTAAATCGTATGGCTCGAATAGCCTTTTCGCGATCTGTATATAAAGGAGTTTTTTCAAACACCAACTTTTTTTGCGAAAAATATTTATTATACATATAAGTACCAGCACCATTAATATACAAAAAAGTAACAAAAATTAAATTAAATGAATGTACATTTTCAAAATAAACATTAAAAAAATATATTATATAAAGCAGTAATATGTGTCAATAAAATATAAACTTAAAAAAATAATTATTCAAGTGCACATTTTTGGTAAGCTTGTGCAGTTTTTCTTAATTAACAGAACACTGTATTTTTATGATCTAAAATGTATGGAACAAAACCGCAAACATTGTTCCTAAAAAGTTATTCAATTGTAAAATTGTATATAAAGTACTAAGTACTCAATTTGGACTAAATTAATAAAAAAATCATTTAATCAAAATTAAAATGTTGATTGTAAGACGTACCTTCTTTCAATTTCAACGGATAGTACTCCATATATTTGTGTTAATAAACCAATTGATATATTTTTTTTCAACTTGAATCAGCCCAACCCTTATAAAACAATATAAATCCATCTCACAACAAGAATAAATATAACTTAAACTACATTTTATAAACATAACAAAACTTGCAAAATTATTTTCTTAAATATACTGTTGTATAATAAGGCTCACGTGTTTATAGTTTAATATATAATGAAGCTGCAGTAAGATAGTATGTTCCCTTTGAAGAATATGCTACATAAAACACTGTTCTTCACTACATACAATCATTTTGAAATGATTCAAAGTGCGTATATATATTTTATTATACCTGGAACACATTGAACAATACAATGTGTCGGCAATTTAATTGGAGTTTAGAATTAAATCGTAATCTGGCATCCCTGCTCTGTATGACTGTAAATATTTAACGTGATAATCCGAGTGCAGTAAACTCTTCTTAACTATAGTTTCCTCACTCATATGATTGCGCCACTCCAACTAAAACAAATATAAAGTATTGTAAAATTTAAAAAGTGCAACAAACTAATTATATAGTTCCTCTCTTTGATGTAAAGTGAAGAAAGTTCAGTAAATTGATTAAAATGGTATAGAATAGAATCCAAGTAACAACAATAATCTTATATATTTATTAACAAAAGCTATGTTACACTAAAAACCGCAAGCTAATCAAAATGGAATGGACCCTTCAACTAAGGTTGTAACTCACAGAAATAATACAGATATCCACTTATGTCTTTTGGGTTTGGTGGTCAGTCATAGATCCACTCACCTCAAACCTAACCTAAGCTTTACATGCAGAGTTCTTATTTTATATTAAAGATAAAGTCTATATATCGAGGGCTACACGGCAGTACCTCGTAAGTGACATTTTTTATGATATTCGGTTATTTAATTATTTCGCTTTAAAATGTGTGTCGCCACTACATTGCTTAGAACGAAAAACTTTTAACAAAATCATATTCTAAAATATTGATTCTAAGTACTTGGACATAACTTTAAAACAGCTAGTTTAAAGTACAATACATGTTTTGCTACTTACGAGGTACTGACCATGTACTGACACTGAAATGCATGTTTGGTTGCATACACCACAGGTAACTGTCATATAAATATAATGTATAAGATGTGCGTTGGGTTGCCTACAGAAAAATCGTTGAATAATGTAAATCATGCATTAATAGGGGTATGATTTTGTCCAAATTTGAGAACGTTACTAGCATATGTTAATACACGGTCGACGGAAATACATTTTAATGTGAACAGATAACAGATGAACATTAAGTCCTTGGCATTGTCCAAAAGTTCTAGGGAACAACATTGGTCTAATAATTAATCGGGACATTGAGGAAAGAAAGAAGCTTCAATGTATCCCAAAATACGGTATTAATAAGGATCAATATTTTGGGTTAGGTGGGGATATTTTGTTATTAAAAGAATACACATACCAGTTTTTTATATTTGTCTCTTCGTAACAGGTGTTGGTTGCCGAAAATTTTCAGTATGTCAGCTCTTTCGCACCAGGGCCATATCAATAAATCTAACATACCCGGTTTGGTACCACCAAAGAATGGAGTTCCCCTATCTTTTAGTTCCTTTTCGAAAGCTGACAGACCTTTTGTTATAACTTCATCATCGTTTATATTCATCCGTCCGATGCCCACCATCATTCGATACATTGTATTGATTATCTAAAAACAATATATTGTAAGATATACATTGAAAATAAATTATTATTAGCAGCCATTGTAAAAAATACTCTCGTATTGTTTTCTCTAGCGCATTGCAAGATTGCATATACCTCCGGCCTCCGCCTAAGAGACAGAGGGTAGAAAGCTCGAAGTGATCCGCCACAAGTTTTTTTTTATAAACTTAAAATTATTTATCTTTCAATAGTGTAAGATCTGCCTAAAGTTGCAATTAAATTATTGTAAAATATTTCGTCAATTTTAACTTTGTAAGACCTGTTAGTTAGGAAATTATTGCATTTAAATATACTAAGTAGTTATTTAAATAAGCTATAGCCTTTTCGATAATTGTTATTATTTTATATCACAGCGTTTGCTCTAATTTTATTTGATAAGAATTTTTGTGAGCTATTTAAGAGTTTTTATTAATTTTTCCTACTCAGTCAAAAATCTTTATTTTATTCATTATAAATTACATAGGGATATGAAATATAATTTTTTTTCTATTCTATTAGAATTATTTAGCTTACCTACCCTGTTAAATTGTTCTACGAGAATTCTATCTTTTGCTTTCTGTAAAGGATCTTTGGGATAAAGGGCATGTTGATGGTATCTATCCTCAAGGTAATCCACAATTATTAGACTTTCCCATAATATCTCTCCATTGTCGACTTCAAGAGCAGGAATTTTGCCACCTGGTATTTTATCGAATAACCATTCAGGTTTATTCGATAAATTTATATTGACTACTTCATATCTACAAAAAAATAAGTGGTATTATTATTACCTATTCGATATTAGTTATTTGAGGTACTAATTTCTTTTGTAAATTTATACTACTGTAATAGTAAAAGCATATGTGATCATTGTATAATATACAGAAGACTTCTGAAATTTCGTATGGTTTTAAAAAAAAAAGAATTGCCGAAACCAGGGATCGAACCAGGGACCTTTAGATCTTCAGTCTAACGCTCTCCCAACTGAGCTATTTCGGCGATATCAAATTTAAGTAAAATAATACTGATAAACTCACGATATCTTCTTAGCATCCAAAACCAAGGCCACTCGTTGAGAATAGGGACAGAACCTGTTGCTATATAATCTTATTTTGTTCCCCTTTAATGCTGGAGGCTCTTTGGAACCTACAAAACAAATAAACAAAATATATTACATAATTTTTTAATTAGAGGTTTCGACAAAAAAAGAAAGTGGAGACTAAATGTGTAAATAATCGAGTTAGAAGTAAATTTAAATAAGATCATTGGGTAATATAAACTGAGATGTAGGTAAACACATGTTTTTCGGAAGTAGGTTCCTATTTTTAACAAGAATGTCAACTTTTGTTGATGAAATATAATGTAATATCAAATTAGGTATCATGAGCCAGGACATTTGCAGCAATAATTTATTTCAAATATCTCAGTAGCGGAGGTAAAATTATTTTTCGGAGGATCCTAATATTTACTTATAATTTTGAATTTCATGCAGATTGAAACTACCGAATTAAATGAATGTCCGGATATAAACACATTTCTGTGAAAAAAGTGGAGAAATTTTATTGTTCTGTTTTCCGCTGATTTGGTTTTAATTTTAAATTTAAATATTAGGCAGAAGGCGAAAAAAATGTGCCAATTAGCCTTGACGAGGCCTTGCTATGAATCAGCTAATAAGGAATATAAAAACTTATTTATCATTGTATGATAAATTAAAAAAGTAATAATTAAGGTAATTAAAATATAATGAAGCTTAAATCAAGAATGTATCTATTGTGATGCTTACGAATTAATACGAATTGATGGTTTTATATGACGATATTTGGCGGTGGATCGATTGTAGTGCTATCTAGCGATACGTATTGAAAGTAGGTAGGTACAAGGTAGAAAACTGGGAAATGAGAAACTGTAATTAGTGTACAGCTACAGTTGTCAGAACCAAACATGAGCCCCGGAAAATATGCGAACTAAAATAAGGTCATCGCAAGCAGCCAATCAAGAGCCAATGTTAACGATTGTCCATTAGTAATTGTTAAATATAATCGAAATAATATGACCGTGATTTCATCAACATACATCATTTTATTCATTCTGTATCAGTGTTGTCAATGCGACTAATGCGAGGTTGATTATCCGATTTTTAGACAATTCCACTAATTTGGATCCAATAGGTTTTCGAATATTTTGTAGAAGGGATATATAAAATGGCTATTGTTTTTGGGGATTTTCCATATTGACTGGGGCCGAAAACTTTATTTAGATAACTAATGTGTCCTTTTGGTAATTTTGACAAATTCTGATAATTTGGATAGTAATTTTCATTTTTGCATCGGTAACACTGGACTATAACCAGTTCATATTTTGTTGCTTTCAATAGAAACTTGACCCTTCTTTTTCATGACATTAATACAGTCATGCAATTTGAAAATATAGACATTTAGGGCAAACGGTAGTTTTAGTTTTGGTCCAATATAAATTTTTTTATTCATATTTAGAGTAACATTTTTAGCAAGTTTGACTTTGTTTACATACCTCTTAACAGTTGACATTTATGGTATCGATATTTGGTTATCGATTCAAAATATCGAATTGTTACTACAAAAATACAACTACAGCGACATGAACACGCCCACCAGGGCTCACGTTTGCTTCTGCTAACTGTATCTACTTTTAACTCACTTAATAATGTCAATGTTGTCATGTTTCAATTATAAATTAACTAGATATTTCAGAGTTCCTGTATATTTGAATTTAATTACACTTTTCATTGGTGAATACCCAAAAATAAGGGCTGAGACTGTATCAATGAACTACCTAATTAGCATTTACAAGAATAATATCTTCGTTACGAATAGGTACCTTTAGTTAATTTGTGATTAGTACCACCATTCTATAAAGATAGGTACCCTCGATTTATATACTTTCGTACGCCTATTTCATTTATAACCTACTCGAAGAGGTATTTCGAGTTCATTTTAAAAATAGCAATGGAATAAGGTTAGCAGCACAACTAAATTCATTATTTATGAGCGTGTATCATTTCTATCTCTTTCTCTCTCTCCTTATAACATAACAGAGACTATACTATGAGGTAATACTACAAAAATAAATATGATACTATCTGAACAAACACACTCAGGAAGAATTTGTTGGTCGATAATGTAATTCGGAAGGTTGCGAAACTATTTGACACCATCATAGGATCATAGACGAATCGAATAATACATACAAGGGTATACAAACAGATATAAGACAAATTAATGTAACTTTCAGGAGTAACAATGATTATTGCAACAATCTTTGGTAAACAAAAAAAAAGAAAGTATGTAAATTCAAATGTAGGCAGTTATCTAATGATTTATTGTAGGCGTGTATAAAACATAAACTTTATAGTGAATGAAAGCGGTTACAGAAACGAATAATTTTTTTAAAATTTCTTTCTATAGGGCATGCCCATGCAATTATGAGATTTCAGATTAGGCAAGGAGCAAAGACTGGTTTGCGTGAAAAGCTAGAAACTAGACCCTACACCCCGTAGTAATGGGAGAAGCGAGGATTAGCTGAAAACAACTTGAATAACAAAGCAGTTAGTCCGGGGAAGTAAGGATATATAATGGAAAAGATTTCCACCGGAGATTTCACTTTTTTAAACGAAAGTATATGTATAGACTACTTTCCTAGATTTGTGTGAAGATTCCGCTCGAGCTTACGATGCAGCTTGCAAGCATAGCTTGGAGAACGTGAAATGAAACCGTTTTTCGTCCATAACTTTTTAAGATTTGATGTACAAAAAAATTGCAGGCTTCAAAATTGTAGGTAATTTTATACCCTATAAGATGAAGTAATGCAATATTAAAAAAAAATTAGTAGTCCGGTACCTGAAACCGTTGGTTTTTTTATATTTTGAAAATTCAAATTGTCGGCCCTACAAAATTTCAATGTATACTTTTTTTCAATTCTTGTCTCATTTCATGAACATTAACGCTATCGATACGCGGTTTACTGCAATCGATAGATAATAAGTTGTATTTCATGAACTATAACAAAAATTTTTTTAAACTTTTTTACATGGACGAAAAACTGTCGCATTGTCGCATTTCACGTTCTCCAAGCTATGCTTGCAAGCTGCATCACAAGCTCGAGCGGAATCTTCTCACATATCTAGGAAAGTAGTCTATATTACATAGGTATAATTTCGTTAAAAAAGTAAAATTTTTGGTGGAACTCTTTTCCACTTCACGACAACTTCCCTAAGTTTGATCAGAACATTAAGTACATCGTAATCCATTTTAGATATGAAAACTGGTACTGTATATGGGGTAGATATATACCCTCACAGAAAGGACTGCAACACCCAAGGGAATGAACTATTACCCTAGGTGAGACCTGGTACATAGACGGGTCAAAGGCTAGGAAAGGAACTTATCAACTGCAGCCCTTGCAGTTTTAAACAGTCGCTAGTTATCATCCAGTACAATAAGCCAACAGGCTAAGAACAGCTCCAAAAAAAGGTAACATCCAGACTGGTAGAGGATTGCAAGGAGAGAATTAATGAACTGGCAGACTACATTAAAGTAGGATTAGTGTGGGTGTCGGGTCATAACGGTATTTCTGGAAACGAGCAGGCTGATGAACTAGCGAGACGAAGTTCAGCAAGAGCATTTGTTGAACCAGAACCAGTTCTTGGGGACCACGAAGTGGTCCGAGGATAATTAGAAAAATGGGTACAAAGCCAACATAATACAGTGGAGAAACAATTAGCACTTCAATTTTACACATTAAGACCTTTTTAGGTGATAGGAAGTAGGAATCAGCTAATAATCATGACCTTAACTTGCATTTATGTCATAAATAATGTTGATTTGCTCCTTTTGTAACATCATTGCATTGGTCGTTTCCTCCCGGAACTCATTAACCGGTTATGTGGCCTCCCCGTTCACTAAATGTAAACTTTCCCGATTTTATTATATGAGCACAAAGAAGAAAATTACAAAAACTAATAATTCATAGTAGGTATGAGAATTTATTTTGAAGTACTTATTAAAAAAAGTTAATAGATCCTTGGATTTTTTTAAATAATTAGCATATTTTCCATTAAACGATGATGGAACCATCTACCTTTGTTATTATCAACATGCCACCAATATAATCCATGGTTATGATACCTAGTATTATTATGAATTATGATATAGTTTATTTTTTAAATACATTATCTTTCTTTTTAAAATTCTTCATTATTCATCTACGTAAAAGAAGGGATATTAAATAATAGTTTTGGTCGGTTTCGAAAAATTAAATTAGAAATATCCACGGTCAACGAAACGAATAAAATAAACCAGTTTTTAATTTTTTCTATTCAAAAATATAAAAAACGCTTTGACACTATTAGAGATTTTTTAACTATTTGTAGGTATTCGGTAGGTACCGTTTTTAAATCAATAATTTTGCCATTGTTCATAAATAATGTTATATCTAACCACCTACTCATACATTGTCACTTCTTTAATTTCACAACATTGAATGTAATATATGTTGCACTAGCTAGTTGCAATAATAAAAAAATAAAACATTTGTTGATGACATCATTTTATTTACATTTTGCTATTTCGGGCTTCTTGTCTAAACACTATGTCTAACTAAAAATTTGTTTGGATACATCACTTACCTTTGGATAAATGAGGACTGTTCATATTATTCTTTAATTCACAAAAACTTATTGATTATACCAAATATCGATTATTTTCGTAAAATAACCCCTTACTTCCTCCTCACTTCCATTCACAATATCAACTAAAGGAATAAGAAATACCAGCTGATCGTGTTATTGAAGTGTTTTGTCGCCATCTATGCTTGAAAATAAGAAAGTTTATATTTGTAGTTTACTGTAAATTGATTAGATATAGTGTGAAAATAATAAGTTTTTAATAATAAATTTTGGAGATTGATAGATATCAGATAGAAAGATAGAACATTATTTTAATTAGCAGAATCTAAAAATAACAATAATTTGTTTATTTGAGCAAAGAAAATATGGCTCTGCTAATCTAATGCACCAACTGTATGGCCCTGTGGCGCAACGGATAACGCGTCTGACTACGGATCAGAAGATTCCAGGTTCGAATCCTGGCAGGGTCGAATATTATTATTTTTTTTTTTACCAAACTTCATTGGTAGAACTAGCTTAGGTTGCGTGGTGAATGGGTCTTAAATGTGGTTCACAGGTATTCTGATTTCACCAAACAAATTCAGCTTCTTAACAAAGCCGATTAGTTCATTTGGTGAATGATTGAGTTCTCCTATTGAGGAGAGTCCTTTTTGAGAGCTAAGTGCTTTCGATGCCGCTTGGCTGTCCGAGAAAATTTTTAATGTTTTATGTATGAGATTGGCTTGCTCCAATCTCTACACACATGAAACAACGGCGTAAATTTCCGCCTGAAATACGGTTGCATAGGATTCTAGAGAGCTTGAAATTTCTGTCCTAGGTCTGCGCTTGTATACACCTGTATAATATTTTTGTATACACACTGAATTAATTAACTTCACTTAAAGAAGAAAAAGATCAAGTTTCGACCATATATTCCAATGTTTTTTGGGCTTAAAATTAAATTAAAATCATTTTCACATATAATTCAAAATTGAATGCTATGTCCCCGATAAGAAAAATGGAGATGGGTTGTTATTTCAGCAGGGCCAAATAAGGAAAGTGCATGGAAAAGGAAGAAACAGCCTCACACATTATTAATGTAAACCATTGTCTCATTTTGGTGACTGGTGGTTCCGAATTGATCAATCAATAAATGGTCTTCGCAAAAGGAACAATTGAAGTTTTGTCAAGGTTCTTTTTGGCACTAAATGTAACTACTGTATAACGTCGTTTGGAGGATATTTTGGATAAACCTTCCTGTCGTGGTTCGTGGTAACAAGATCTTCTGCATACGGTTGCAGTTATATCTCGTCGAGAGTTCTATGCAAGTTATCCTTCAGGAGTGACCAAAGTAGAGAGGATAGTACCCCACCTTTTGGGAAACCCCTGGAAACCCTATAGCTAATGACCTTATCATAAAGAGATGTAGAGGCAGTTCCATTTATGAGTATGGCACATATTCAGTCAAAGCTCAAACAATGGAGATTGGTAGTGCATTGTCGAATATACTGCTTTAATTTTAAAAAATATGGCCACCACAATCTCCTTGTTATTAATAGATTGGTTGATTTTCTCAACAAGAATGAATCACGCTAAGACTGTCGATTTGCTTGTTTCAGAAGCATATTGGTGGGTATCCAGGACTATTTGGACTAAACGAATTGGAGTGTAGGTCTGTGTGGCCCATATTTGTATACCACCTGCCAACTGGATCCTTGTACTGCGACGTATGTAAGACATAATAGCACAGAGCTTCCAAGAACCTCACCTTTATTTTTAATAGGCTGTATTTTATGTTAGAGTCGTGAGTCGTCATGAACTGGTGGAAGTCCGGGTACTTTGGGAGCGACTCAAATAGTCGTATGGGAACTACATGAGTCACTGGGATGATGTTTTATTGGATAACTTAACGAATTACATCACTAATTATGGCAATGGCTCTACTTAAAGCCTGTCATATATGAACTACATTGAATGTGAATCTATTAATGTAAAACTATTGATGTGAATGCCCACTTGTATACTTCATCAGCATATATACGTACTTCCCTAGGTTAACTATCCTCTTACGTGGTCACGTACATGACCTTACGTGTCTATTTACTATTCGACAACTATAAAACAATAAATAACTGCATTGTTTTTAAAATAGACATAATTACATTGAATTATTTAACACATTCACTGCCAGGGGCACATAGTGACGATTGAACGTGTGCCACCTATTTACAATCACTGGGTGCCAATCAACGCCTCTCAGGCGGTCAACGTCATATTTTTGTTTGTTTATTAGGTTATGGAATTATTTTTGTTGTAAATACATTAAAATGAATGACATTTTCAAAATGCCAACAGACCACATGACCACCAAATATATCTTTCGTAAGAACTTCGAGATTGTCATCAAAGATCGAAAGGAGCTTGAGGAAGAGAACGCACCACCACTTAGTAGAGCGAATGAATGATCTGGTATACAGACGGATCAAAAAATGAGCTCGGCACCGGAGCGGGCATATACAGCAAGACGAGCAAATATGAAGGAATCGTTTCGCTAGGAAAATACGCTTCTGTATTTCAAGCAGAGGTCTATGCAATACTTGCATGTGCAAGGGCTAATAATATGAGACCCTACAACAACAGGCAGATCAGGATCTACAGTGACAGTCAAGCCGCCCTTAAAGCACTTCAGAGCTATAGGGTGACATCTCGGCTAGTATGGGAATGCGGCGAAGAACTTAGAAGACTGGCGACTCGGAACAGTGTAACACTGGAGTGGGTCCTAGGTCATAAAGGAATCGCAGGCAATGAAAAAGCTGACGAACTCGCAAGAGTAGGATCCTCAACTCTGATGAACGGACCCGAACATGCTGTGGGCATCCCCAGATGCTTAACGAGGTCATGGTTAAAAGGGTGGTTGAAAGAACAACACAATAAACACTGGAAGAATACGACCAGGCAAATACATGGGAAGAAATTCATAAAAGAACTATCAGAAAAAGTAGCGAAAGAACTGCTCCCAATGAGCAGGAACAAACTACGCACCATAACGGGGCTACTTACAGGACACTTTCCCACAAAGGAGCACCTAAACAAAATAGGGCTGTATAACGGAGACCTTACATGCAGAAGATGCAAAAAGGATACCGAAACAGCTCTGCATATACTATGCAACTGTGAGTCGCTGTACCACAGAAGGCTGAAACTGTATGGCAGAGCCCAAATGACTCCAGAAGACTTCTACAACCAACCAGCAAAGAACCTGTATGAGCTAATACAGGAAACGGATTAGCTGAATAGGTTGTAGTCAGAACACTAGAAGTATCCACAATAAGCCCAGGAGGCTGAGGTGGTACCGGCGAAGGGACGGCTCCTTGGAAAAAAAAATAAAGAAATACATTAAAAAAGTATAAAATAAACATGGTTTAGTAAGGATCAATATTATAAAAAACAAGTATACATAACAACTTTACATATTGTGATAAAAATCCTCTCAGCTAGTCACCGAATACGATTTTTTAAAACCAAGCCCAACAGGTTCTGCACTGATCCTTAATCACAAACTACTCACAAGGCTTACCAATCCACACTGACCGGAAAAATTTCTCTGCCGTTCCATTAGAACTACAAGAATATCTCTCCGGTGGTCTCGGCGTTTTTTATCGAAATCGACCGAACGCCCCTAGGGCGGTGCTGGCAGTGAATGTATTAATAATGATCAATTTCATTGAATTATTTAATAATAAATAATTTCATTGAATTAATTCTCAGTTTTATGTAATGCCAAAAGACATCAAAAGGCTAACCATATCCTGGGATAGCAGGTTGGTGTTTGCTATTCAAATTTTTTCAGTTGGGGTAGGTGGAGCGTACCTATAT
>CAJUYH010000027.1:83472-114559 GCA_910591685.1 Galerucella tenella
ATATATATATATATATATATATATATATATATATAGGGTTTCGATTGGAGTAGAACTGTCTTGAGAATTTTTTTGTATCATTTGATATTTGTTTGTGAGATATAAGCTGTTTTTAAATTTGTACACTGTACCTACTAATATAGTATATTACATAACGTGTGCGAAAAATCACTTTCGCACGAGTAATGTACAGTATTTTTCCTATGATCACGTGATAAATTTAACCAAATAATGTGTAATCAACATCTGACATATTAATACACAAAATGTTACAATTGAAGTCTACAATTGATTTCAAAATTAACAATAACTATCAATATATAGTGACAAAAATTCAAGTAGTTTAACTATATAATATAGGTAGGTTATTACAATTATTAACTGGTTGGGTAATTAATGCCACTTTCCATAGAACTAGACAGTGCGATATATGTCACTTTCCTATGTGATCGTAGGAAAAGTGTTTTACTTGCGTGCTTCAATTGTAACTGCGATTGCGTCTTAATCCATTAAATTAAATAAAATCCTTACCATAATGATTAACGTACCTACTTGGTATAAATGTATAATTAAAACTTCATTAAAATTCCCTAAACTGCTTGAGAGAAAAACCGGTAGACACAATTACCAAGATCAAAGCGATATCGTACAACGAAGAAAATAGAGAATACTTGACACGTCGATTGCATTTCCGGCCATTTCGCAAACTACAAGTGCAACCATTGGATGAACCCTTACAATCGATGTACTCCCCACAAGCACACGGACGGAGCTCCAAAAGGCCACCCCCAACAGGTAACTAGGCAACATTATAGTAGTATGATGACTGTGATAAGAGACGGTGAATATAAATGAAATTAAATAAGTTTTTTCTTTTAAGCAGTATTGTCTTCATTAATACAGGGACTGTTCAAAAGAAGCACGTTTGAAGGTTTTATAATAAATTTTACCTCCGACCCCCCCTGTAATCAGTCAATAACACACAGTCGGTATCAATGTAATGACGTCTATTACGCACTGTAAAAAAAACGCACAGCTGTAAAGTAAATCGCACGGCTTCCCTAGCAACATCTTAGCAACTGTCAATAGACGTCTCCATTTTATTAAAAATTTACTATTTGAAAACATTAGATATGGCCACGTTTAACTATGAAAAGCCCAAAGGGCTATTCATATGTATTGATTATAATTGAAAAATGGACTTTCGATTATCAAAAATATATTAATAATAATTAAACGTTAGTTCTTTAATGTGCTTCTTTCATTGGTAATAGAGTAATAGAGATGGAGTTTACCAAGTACCTCTAATTATGTAACTGTTAATTCTCATGCTTCTTATAAAAAATACAAGTACAAGTAGGTCGTAGGTAAAGTATAGTACGTAACTCGTGTTGTAAAGCATTTTACGCACTCACGGAATTACGCACTCGTCGCTACGCGGCATCGTGCGTAACTTTTCCATTCGTGCGTAAAATGCTCCTTACCACACACGTTACGTAATATACTATTAATAGATACAACATGAAACTTTGACATACATTGACGTTTAATTGAAAAATTCACGTGAAACGTCAAAGTCATCAAGTGACAGATGGTGAAAATCTTCAAAAATCATGGCGCTATGAATTTTTCCTAAAACCACTATGCAAAACACGCTCTTCTATACAAATTTTTATACGCAAAGCAGGCCTTATCTTAATTCTTTTAATAATCGTTGGAAAAGTAATGCGAAAAGTAGACGCTATGGCACTTTCCGCACCGAAATGTTAAACAAAGGTACCTATGACCTGTCAACTTTTTTTGACAATTCAACCTAATAATGAATTTCTTATTGGTCTAGAATTATTAAATTCAAGCCAATTGAAAGTAAACTATTTATTTCATTATTTATTTTAATTTATTAATTATAAAAACATTAACCTATTAAGCATTATTTTAGAAGTTATGAACCAAGATCAAAATAATAATACAAAATTGATCAAATTTCACAATTAATTATACATTCAACTGACTTTTCTATTTATTTTTATAGGTAGGTACGTATTGTAAGTTCTTCCTGTTCAAAGTTTAAATAAAATAACTATAAGTATAAATTACTGTATTTCTTTCATTAATAAATGTGCTTGTAAAAAAAATATTGTGTACAGCTTGTACGCAGATCACTTTTCCCACTAGCTAGATTTGTGGCACTCACCTTAAACTTCTGCGCTCGTGGGAAAAGTAACGCTTTGCGCACTAGTTTGTGATGCCTTTTGGTCAATATAATAAGTTAACAATAATATTTAAATAAAAGACATAAATTCCCTTGAAGCTAATTTCAATAAATCATAAGAACGTTGAATCGTTACATAAATAGAAGGCAATTTTAATTCATACTGACAATATTTCTACATACTCACCCCACCACTGTAAATGTCTCTCCCCCATATATTTAACCGATAATTTATGGATGTCGTAAGATGAGGCGTGTCTAATGTTTTGGAAGTCAATTTTGCATCATTAACTAGTTTTTGTATTGTGATTTGCCCTAAGCGACGATTTAGTTTAAAAACACGTGATTTTTATTGTGTGCCATACGAAAAAAAAAATCAACGATAGAGTGCTCGTTTAGCTTTTATTTTCGATTAAAATGATAAAGAATAGCGTAGAAAAAGAGGCAAAACAAAATAAATAATATGGAATAATCGTTTAGACAAAAAGAGATGAAGAGGAGTTGATAGTTGATAGTAGGACGAAAAATAATGAGAACAATTCCAGGGCCAATTAAAACTGACGACAATGAATACAGGCAACGTATGAATCATGAAATACTGAGAGAAATGGACGAGGAAGATATAGTAAAGAGAATAAAGAGACAAAGAATAAAATGACTCGGACATGTATGGAGAGAAGGTGAGCGAGCAGTCGCTTGCTCAATGCTACAGTGGGAGCCAGGTGGTATGGGGCAAGGAAGACTCAGATCTAAGTGGCTGAAGGAAGTGGAGGAGGATTTGAGAAAGATATAGGAATCGTCAGATGGAAGGAAAAAACGAGGGATAGGATTTTATGGAAAACATTAAGCAAGAAAATAATGAAATGAAGGGGATTGATCCACCCCAGAAAGCGGATATAGAGAGCATTTATGCGGCGCAACCCCACAAGGGGTGTCTAGCCACTTGTAGTACCTATTATGGAGACTACCTTCTTGAAGTATGAATTTAATTAAAGTGAAATTGACATTGAAAGGTCATGTGACTTCCTGTAAGACTGGAGCCGAGCAGACTAGATGAATAACCCGCTATAGTAACAACACACTTTGTTTGTAACCAACATCTAAATAGATTCTTTCATTCCAAAACAAGGATAGCAACACACACAACAAAGGTCACAGATTCCAATAGTAGTGCCTTGCTGTGTGAGGAAGGGATCAAATTAAGTGGATAATCATATTTAAAGTTTCAAGTAGTAATAGAAATACTTACCTTAGATTTATTCATAGACTTAGGAATATATTTTAGTTGCCTCCTGCTCCAAGACATTTTTTTCACTTGTTCAAACCATCATAAATATATATATTATATCACTTGAAATGAAATGGCTAAAGCATAGTTTAGCTTCCTTCGGATAATCTCTTTTTCAATGATATTTTTTCATCACTGAAATTGATTTGCATCACAAGGAACTTGATTTAATACCAAAAATGTAACACTACCGTTCAGAACTTGTTATACTCTTATTAGAATGGGTGCATAGTATTTATACATGTATGTCAAATGATAGGAAATTTTAGAGCTGTTCAGAACTTGTTGCTTTCCTTTAAAACGATATATTGTAATAACACTACCTATACCTACATTTTATTTGCATACTATCTACACAAAGATTCACCATTTTGTAAATATTATTTAACGAATAGATGATGAAGTAGGTATTCTAATAATTGGTTTACATTTAAATGTCTTCACGATATTTACCACAGTTGAACAAAACAGTCAAGAATTGGTCAAATTCAAAATAAGCTTCGGTCAGTAAACGTAAACATTCAATAAAAGTGGTGTTGTCACGTTTACTGGATTACAGAAACCTTCAGATTGACATCCTGTTTCCAAATCATAAGACTATTGATAAAGAAGAGTAATTTGTTTTATAATTTTTATAATGTACTGCCGCACTGAGTACGGCCAACCATTTATGTGGCCACACTAAATAACCATGTCGATATTACCTTTTTTTAGGTGGCAAGAGAATAAGAGGAAAAAGGGGAAGACATTAGACAAATACCCAAAGGTTGGAATAGTTAGAATAGGTATTTGTCAGTAAATAATCGTTGATGTCACATTAGAGTGAGCACGAAAGTAATTTTATCGGTAAAACTGGAATATTAGGTACAGTAAGTATCAAGTATTAAGAGCTCGTGCCATGTCGGCGAAGGAATCAAAAAGGTCAGTATTTATGTATCTGGCGAACAGAGAAGGAGGGATGTGATTGAGTACTTTGAATCAACCTCGTCTTAGAACGTTATGTTTCGGTCAAAGGATACACCAATAGACAAGAAGCGAAATGAATATGCGTATGCCATTAGTCGTCCAATGTCGTGTGTTCACATGTAAGCCTTTTGCTTATGGTCTTGGCATAAAATATATTAGGGCTTGTACGTTGAAATACATTTTTTGAATGATCCATTTCACGTGCAATGTCAACAAACAGTGCAGAAATGGTTACTGATGGAAAACTGTCTATCTTCACTTCTTGTTGTTGTGTATTCTTTGATTGGGTGGTAATGGAATGTAACAGTTGGTTCCGCTTAGACGAAAGCGGCAGATGAAACATGAAAACATATTTCTTACAAAGCGGCTCGGGTCGTAGGACGCATTTATGGAAACTAGAGTTTAAATTCTAGGTGAACTCAGAAATGGGTTGTCGAGGGCAATTATTAAATAAATAAGTTCAGGTTGCGGTACTAATTAATTGTTTCAGTTTCAGATACTCATCTACTCATTTCAAGAATTCATCATACAATTTCCATAGAACATTACTGTTAAGAATTCAAGATAATTCTTAACAGACTTGCTTGGCTAAATAAATTGTGCATTTTCTTCGTTAATAACATTATTTATTTCTGAGTAAATTATCATTGATGACTGAACATCTAAAAGTTTCTCTATATATCTATATAAAAAAAGAAAGAATGTACTTAGCAACCGTTGTTATGATGAGATGCCATTGTTATTTTTATAAACGAATTGTCAATATAATCGAAAATTCCGAAAAAAGCGTGTAATTACCCATCGTACTTCAACAATAAAGTTTATAACAACGAAGGTTTTCTGCGAGGGACCTGAGAGCAAAGGAGGGAAGTAAGAAAAAAGAAATACAGTCCACTTGAAATAAAATTATTCCTTCCCAAGCCATCGAATCCTTGCCCAATTACATTATTTTTACATTTACAATATTTCTTACCAATTCATCAAAACAGTGCTCATATTTTCTAAAATACTTAATCACTTTGTAAATATTACTATCTTTCCCTTTCTTGGTGTAGGAGCACGCCAGTGCAAGGAAAAAATGAATATCGGGATAAGGGATGTGAAGTGAGTCTATAATAATACTCGTGTAGCTGTGAAATCGTGCGTGAAACATATGCCTGTCAAACGACACGCGCCGCATAATGACGTAATAATGTATTGATACATGGATTTCTAACCCTCTATTTTCTCGAAATTTTCATTTTAGATTGCGGAGGGTCGCTTTTCTTTAACTTATAACTTTGATTAGCATTTATTTCTATGTTTATCTAAAATAATATGATTTGGAAGAATTTGTTTGGCTTCATATTGATTCTTTATCAATAATTTCGTTGGTTTGACTTTTATATTTACAGAAATAGTATATTAAAGTATAAGTGGATATTAAGGTCTTTAAAACACGCGCGATTTTTCGAGCACGACGTAGAAGCCGGAGTGCTCGAAATAGAGCAAGAGTTTTAAAGACCAGTTGTCCACGAATACTTTACGCTATTTTTTTTATTGGTGCACTTTGAAATTATAAATACTGGTCTATAACTACTACAACAACAAGAAATGGAAATCATAGATGGAAATAAGAACTAAATGTCAAATGGTTGAATTCGTGATGTATATGATGTATACCTTGCGTTGTCATGGAAATGAGAAAAACATAAACTAATTTGTATTTTGATGGAAGTTCCTTATTGAGTTCTGTGAATGTCAATAGTATTAATTTAAATACCATTTCCTAAGATTTGAAAAATCGAAATATTAATATTTCAAACAATACCAACGGCACTTTCCATTTTAATTTATAAATTTGACATTGTTAAATATTGTTCGAATAAATTTTTGACGTTACAAACTACTCCTGTCAGATCAATAATAAAAAAATTGTCATTTAGTCATGATTTAGACCATAGATTTAGACTTTGTTTATCGAGTTGTTGATGTTGCCACGGTAACTTTAAAACACGCGCGTTTTATAAAGTTCGATTTAAACACGCTGAGGCGTGCTTTAAATAGATGAAATGGTTCACCAATAAACAAAAAGTAAATGACAGTATACATTTATGATTAGAATAATGATTTGCCCCTTGGCAAAAATTGTCGACTGTGAGAATCACGTGCTTTATGTCATTGTGGCAGTTGAAGGTTAGAGAAATAAATCAAAAGTATTTTTTGGTAATGGACTATATTTTTATAATAAATACACAACATTTATACATTTTATATTACCATAGTAATTTTTGTGTGGCCATGTATTAGAATGACCTTTTTGACATAAATTACATGACTAGTTTTATATTATATTATATCTATGATATTTTGGTGAACAATAATATCTCATCTAAATTTTAATTTTATTATGGTTCCTAAAAGCCCTACAACATATATAACTACAATATTATTTATTTTACATTATATGTACACAGTAATTTTTATTAGTTTCTTGTACCGAAAAAGTATTTCTTTATGTTTTTTAAATAAACAGTTTATTTTAAAGATAAGGTACAAATAATATTCGCCTGAGTCTGTGACTTTTGGGAAGTTTCTTCATATTTATTGATAATATTACAAATCGTATTTTTTGAAAGGTTCATATTATGATAAAACATATAATTTCACGTATATTTCTGTACGTTCCTTTTGGCATTACTTATTCTTTTTTCGTTGTGTCAGATAGGGACCAAAAATTATTTAATTACTGATTAATCTCAATAACGCTACCGAAACGTCGAAATAAAAAATATAAAAACATTATTGTGGTTTGATTCCCAAAAAAATTAGAGAAAAGAAAATTTAACTTATCTGTCATTTGTCAAACAATTTAACTTATCTGTCATTTGTCAAACAATTTAACTTATCTGTCATTTGTCAAACAATTTAACTTATCTGTCATTTGTCACCCAACATATTAGGCGATTTTAAGCGAGTAGCTGAGGCTTTATAAAAAGTTCTAATTCTTGTCCCGAGGGGTAACAACTAAAATGTCAAATCAGTGACCTCGGTGATAACTTCAGTTATCCTTTCGATCAATCACCCCCACTCCTGTGCTTGGTCCTTCAATCAGATGAAGTTGAAGTTTGTGTGTATTGACATGTGATTTTATTATCATTATTAAGTCGGTTGGTTGTCACCCTGACTTTGTGGAACAATGTCAATTTAATATAATATATTTATAAGCTGTTTCTGAATTGAATTAAATTATAATTAACATGTTAGACGACGAAAAAAGCAATCACCATGGGACCTATGTGATTCCAACGAAAGTCAAGAGCAACAGATTGAGATGCACAGAAAAATCAATTAAATAGTCACCTTGCAGCTTGAAATAGAAAAAGGATAACAAAAATCTAAAAATCGCTCACTATGAACTTTTTACTTTGGAGTACGGCTGCTCTATTTTGAATATCCATAAATCTAGAACCCCTCAAACTAAAATTTACATTGTTTCAGAAGTAAGTACCCATATTTAATATTTTTGTATTATGTTAAAAAAATTTTCTCGAGCTCATTTTGCTTCTCTTTACAAGACCAAATTATACATTGTGAAATAATTCTTCAGTACACAAAGGTATATTAAGGGACAAGTAAAATATAAATATTGATGTACATTAACATGATATTGGTAACATATTTTAACATGGAATACGAAACATTTTGTGAACAATTGAAATTTTAAAAATTTAGCGAGTTACTGGTTATAAAAAGTTAAGACCCTTCAAATTTTTGCCCCAAACGGTAACCAGTGAAATGTCAAATCAGTGACCTCAGTGATAACTTTCAGTGGCTAACTAGCAGCGGTTAAAAGTTCTACCTTCTCACTGTTTTGAAACTGTTGTGAGGTTATGTTGATTTGAGTACAGTCCTCGTCTCATTTGATTTTATCAAGCTTTCGGTTTATTCTGTGTGGATGTAATATTTGGGTGGAAATACGAGTGTTAAATGCTTGAATTATAGATGATCAGCTACTCTTCTTGAGATGAGTGATGACATTTACAACCAATATCGTAACCGCTTCAGTTTAGCGACTGAATAACCGCTGAGTAAACCAGTAATTCGCTAAAAATCGCTTATTGATACAGATCTTTTTCTGCCGAAATACACGTAAATATAACATTATTGAATTGTTGTGTTGGTCTAATTTGAATCAATATTCTTTATATTCGTGTAATACT
Organism: Galerucella tenella; assembly: GCA_910591685.1. Classification (NCBI taxonomy): domain Eukaryota; kingdom Metazoa; phylum Arthropoda; class Insecta; order Coleoptera; family Chrysomelidae; genus Galerucella; species Galerucella tenella. Next base: position 92,141 of record CAJUYH010000027.1, read on the forward strand.
GTTTTTGAATACTGAAAGTTGAACAGCTCGAATTAGTTTTACCACATGAGCAACATTTTGTATTCGAGGAAACCACATGTGATCGCGCCTAGGCAAACTGTCCATCATTAAAAATAACACTGTAGTCGACACAGGCATGCAGATGTTATCTATGATATGCAGTCCGCTTGATGCCAGTTTACACCGACGAGTCGTATGAAATTGTCATTTTTTTAAATATATATTTTGTTTTCCCAATAAATAAATTTGTATCCATATAACCATCAATTTTTCTTAGTTGAAAGTTGGCAATCTTTCTTGGTTTTGATTTAAATCTTAAATTCTTAGTTATTTGATTGTGCACCTACATTACATGGTTTTATGTTATGTTTAATTTTTGCTTGCATGAATCCACCTTCACCAATCGCATGAAAAAATGTTCAATGAGAAATCGCGAATGGTAGTAAATTGAACGACCCAAGCAAAGAGATCTGTGTTAACGTATTTTATATACTGCGCATGAGTCGTCCAGTCTCCAACCGTTTGTGATTGCAGTACCAACAAACCTAATTTTGAAAACTAACAGTATTAGAGTATGAAAAAAGAATGGTAAAAATGACAATATACAACAAAAGATACCTAGAAGTAAAACAACAATAACGTGTGTGTTTTCATCCTTTTTACAACAAATTTGTAGTGCAATCACATTCAAAAAAATCTTGAATAACGTGCTTTGTGGGACATTCCGGACGATTAACTTTCTGTATACTGCCAACGGTGCAATTTGTTAACACACTACGTTACTATTAATTTTGTTACGATGTCGTATTCATTGCACTATGAGCTTTTTTATATTATGAAGCCGCTAGTTAAATCTGGAACTGAATATATTTATTTTTTCACAATTAACTTTAACTTGCAAGTTGCTTAATATGTTTTTTCCACAACCAAAAAGTAAATGGAATATTTACCTAGAACTCAAGAACACTTTTAGAATAGATTCTGAATCCCAGACACAGTACATGGTATGTAAGATTCGGAATTCTGTATCGTATCTTCTGTTAAAATAGCTTATGTCAGTGTTAGTGCAGTATGTGTGCAATTCAACACTCTTCCACCCAGCATTCTTGTTTTTTTTATCGTGAAAATCGTAAAAATATGGATGAGAAATACCCAAATACTGCTTTGTACTCGATAACTGTACAGTCTATGGATATTCTTTTACTATTGTTTCCTTGACCTTTCTATTATTTGACTTTTAGCAGCTTGTAAAAGTATCCCAGTGTAAAAGATCACATTGAAATTAGTTGCTGTATTCAGTGGGAGTTTTGAAAATTGGTAATTTTAAAGAGATTTTGATGTGCACTTTCCGAATTTTGACTTTGCCACATTTTTGCCGCTCGCGGCTACGTATGAAAGCCTCCATTTGAACGCCCCATTCAAAAGGGTCAAGAGTTTTCATGCGATACCGAATCTCGCATACTGCATCTGGGATTCAGGTGCTTTATATTCGAGCACGATTCGTGTACGAAATTTAAGGAATTCCGCACGAAAATCGGCTATCGTATTTTCGAATCACTTCAAAATACGTTACCAGAATCTACGTTTGAAAAGGGTCTAAGAAAACGATGGTAGAAAACATAATTTCTTCTTTTACAAACCTAAAGGTTTTAGAAACGATCAAAAATACCTACATCTAGTTATATATTGCAAAAAACACGTAGTTAAAATGTTATCACAGACTACCGGTTATACGGTTGTTTGCCTTTTTACACACTTTTACTAGAATCTATTTACAATCAGAACATTGCACTGCTTTTACAACTACAGTTTTTAAACTATACATATATATTTGATTTCCATTGTTATATTTAAATCTGACTAGAATCGGATAATCATTTAGAGCTATGCTCATGTTTGAGTTATATAGATTGTTTATTATAGTAGGAGTTCGTGAAATACTTTCAAATCAGTTGAATTATATTACAATATAATTAACATTTCAAGTCCTCTGTCATTAATGAAATTTTCGGAAAAATTCAGCAAAGAATTTTGAATACATTTAATCATACCATTTTTTAGCAGATCCGACAACAAAAAGTGTTGAAAAAGCATTGGAACTCAGAAAGTTGGTTTTTATTTTACCCAGCTCTAAATAAGCACATAGCAGTGTGCAGTGTGACGTTTCTTTTATTTTGCAAAAATATCATCAGAAACTTTCTGAATGCACACAATAATATTATGGTTCAACTTATTCACAAAGGAGTTTAAAGTTTTAGGCACTAACTAACACATGAAAAAAATTTGGTTAGGTATAGTTTTATTTAACAGTTGCGCAAAAATAATAATTAATAGGTAGTGTACTTTTGTCTCAAAATCAAATTTTTGAAGGCTCCTGTATATAACTTTTTGTCAAGAAACCCTTAATAAATAAGTTCCATAAGATACATTCTTCCGGGATGACTCTGTATATCAAAATTTATTATTTTCATTTTAAAATATGATTAATGATCGTGTGAAGGTATACAATATGTTCCCCTATAAGTTGGAATCATATTGAAAAATGTTTTAGGAAAAAAAGTTATTCTTCATAAAAAGCTCTGCATTATCTAAAGCCTATAATACACTATAATACACTTGTCAAAAAATGAGTTTTACCCAAGAGTAAAGTACCTTATTTAAATTTGACAATATCGAAAAATGTAAGAGTAAAATATTTATTTGTTTTACTAGGCATAAAAGCACAAGATTTAATGCCGCGGCTGGTGTTTCATAGCCGAGCGTAGCGAGCGTAGCGAGGCTATGAAACCAGCCAAGGCATCAAATCTGCTTTTCTGCCGTGTGAAACATATAATTTTTTCTTCAAATTTGTTCCAATTCCACGCAAAATCGTCTTTTTCATATTTAAATTGCGTTTCATTATCAATATCCAAATAACTAAATAATTTTATCAAAGGTAACTGGGCCCTGCGTTACTATGTTTACCGCTGATGACGTTTGTTGAATATGTTTGTTCACTTTGTCATTGTCAATTTTGAAAAGTTGTCATGTTAGAAATGGATTTACTGCAAAGTGAGGATGAATTGATGCAATTAACACCACCTGAGATGAGAGACCAGGCGCGAGATGTGGAATTTAACCTTTTACCGGAAAAATCAAGAACTGTATATGAACTCACAAACAGTTTGATTTAAATTATTACTTGGAAGGTTGCCTAGCAACGAACTTTTTCTGCCTAGGCATGCCAAGTGTCATTAAAAGGCCGCTTTTAATGTCATTTGGAGAAAAATTAAATTTGTTTGTTTTTAACATTAAAATGAAGTTAATTTTATAACTTAGTGTTTGAATGTATTTTATTATTTGCAAAATAAATGAATATGCCCTTATTTCGCGTCTTAAATGCAAAATTATTAACCTAAAAGATTATCATATGTTTCGTAATCACAAAGAGATAAATGTTCATTCAAAATATAAACAATAGTAAAAAATAAAATAATCTAAAGCTTCAATTTAAATGAATGTAGTTACATATTATTTAATCGTAGTTTTTAATTCTGATCAACTTTTTTTACTAATGTTTCTATTTTGAATGAACATTTTTCTCTTTGTGATTACGAAACACATAATAATCTTTTAGGTTTCCCTGTTTTTTTAATAATTTTGCATTTAAAACGCGAAATAAGTGCATATTCATTTATTTTGCAAATAATAAAATACATTCAAACACTAAGTTATAAAATTAACATCATATTTATGTTAGAAACAAACAAATTTAATTTTCAGTCATACTAATGCTTCGACATATCCAATTTTTTTAGTAACATTTTTCGATATTGTCAAATTCAAAGGTACTTTACTCTTGAGTGAAACTAATATTTTTTGACAAACCTCGTATACGACTAAAAAATTTGTTATTTTGATGACTGTATTCTAGGTTTTAGATAATGCAGAACTTTTTATGAGCAATAACTTTTCTTCCTAAAATTAATAATAAAAAAGTTTTCCATATATTTCCAACTTAGGGGGACACATTGTATATTATATCCAATGTTCTTTTCTTTACGTCGCGATCTTTTACATACTGACGGACATATACTAGATTTATCGAAGAAGAAATGTTAAAAATATTGTTACTGAATATGAATCAAATTTTTCTTCATACGTAGCTACTGCTAATGCTTGTGATACCTATAAGTAGTAACACATGAAAATGTGACATTCCATTCACGTTTATTAGGTCTATTATTTTAGTCTGTATAAAACTAGATTATTTTCATTTATATGTACTCAATACTTGGCAAGGATGTCCGGTATCCAGAACTTTTTCAATATGTAGTTAAATTTGCTGTCATCAAGTTTCTAAATTCCCGGATTTGTGATCTGATTTTTCTTAGTTTGAAATTCTTAAAACGTGTTATATTAGATCTTTATTCAAATCTATAAAGTATACGAATAGGATGCAACTGATAAAAAAAGTTGATTCATATCATATGTTTAAATCCCAGTATTCTATAATCTTAGATTTTTTTTCTAAATACTGTTAAACATAACTCATCTCAGGTGTTTTCCCATCCTACATGGTCAGCTTCTTAGTCCAGTCTGATCCTGACGATGAGCTCGAAGCAGGTCATGCGTAATGTGGATATGAGCCGAGAGGAGGCGCTCCTAGATGAGGTCCTGCATGATGACCGATCGAATGTGTGCTAGCTGCTATGTTCGAGTACAAATTTGCACTAGGATTACTCCAGTATGATCCCGGAGATGGAAATATAGACGCTGAAACAAAATACAGTTGTAAATAATTTGTTTTTTATATACTTCGTTCCAAAATTTTTCATTTTGACAGATAGTCGTTAATTGCTGCCAACATTGTGGCAAAATAGGTGACCTTGACCATGTGTTCTTTAAATGCAGTAAATATTTATAAGAATCCAATTCCCTTTAACATAATTTAATAGGATGTAATATACTTTTAGAAAAAAAGTCTTATATAAAAGTTGTTTGGTTACAGCTGAATGTTCTTGATATTTTATCGAAAAATCAGTAGCGTGCAAATTGAAGGGGATATAAAAAATTATAGCTCTTTTTTAAATGGGACACCCTGTATATTTTCACGTTTTTGCAATGGACTCTTTTTCTGATTTCAAAAATATACAATATGTTACCCCTACCCTGAACCGTTTTTAGTTATGAAATGTTGAAAATCTGAGTTTTAGTAATTACTATAAATATGAAAAAGATAATTAATTAAAGTATGCTATCAAAATGACAACTAATATGTTTGATAATTGACATTTTTCACATAAAGTAATTAAAATGGTTCTCAGTAAAAAAGAAAAAGTCAAAATCCTATACAAAACAGAAAACAAAGATTCATATTAAGAGAATTTATGAATAATAACGTATAAAAGATTTTCTAGAGGTCTACCATTATTGTAAATGCATAATTGATAACACCTTCTTATATTATTTATAATAACATTGCAGATGACTTCATTATTTTCATTTAGTTTGTTAATTTCAAGTTGAATCCTTGCTTTGAGCACTTGTATATTATTATTATTAATAAAATCTTTTACCTCTCTGTAAACCATTTTAATAACTTTATCTGAAAAGTGTTCATTATCAAACATATTAGTTGTCATTTTCATAGCTTACTTTGATAAATTATCTTTTTCATATTTACAGTAATTACTAAAACTCAGATTTTCAACATTTCATAACTTAAAAACGGTAGGTACATGGTAGGGGTAACATATTATATATTTTTGTAATCAGAAGAAAAAGACCATTCCAAAAATGTGAAAATATACAGGGTGTCCTATTTTGAAAAGAACTATTATTTTTTGTATCCTCTTAAATTTGCACGCTACTGAACTTTTGATAGAATATCAAGAAAATTCAGCTGTAACCCTGTAACTTTTATATAAGACTTTTTTTTCTAAAAGTAATAATAACAATTATAGGGGGTGGGTAATTTATAATGAATAACCCTGTACAGTTTTTATTATCCACATTAAACAAGGACCTAGATGTTCCTGTCAAATACATGCGAAGAGTTATAAAAATTTCATGCTAATTTGGGTGCAAACAATTTTATCCCCATACGAGTAAGCAATATATCAGATTTGTTTCCTTTGTTTTAACCTACTGTAGAAATACCTAACTCTCTGTGGCTTAGTTTTGTTTGTATGAGAAAAATGTCTGGATTGCCTCTAGATAAGAAGCGAGTCACCCTGTATACTTCCTTTTGAAACTCTTCTAATAATTTTCTGTAAATTGGTTTTGGGAAAAGCTGATGCGCATTTTTTGACGGGGCTCTTGTTTGCTTCTGTCAACCAAATTATGTTTGTAAGGGAAATTCATCACGACATTTTTTGTTTTTCTGCTCATATATAACTTCTAACACATTACATTGGAAGATATGGAAACAAGGCAGGTCTGTGATTAATCCCCATCAGAATATCACAATAATGAACCGTTTAAATGTATTGCAAACGTTAACCCTAATTTTTGACTTAAAAAATTTGATTAGTTGATGTTTAGATTACGCGCAAGCGCGACCTATCAATCGGGAGAAATTACAACACTCAAAATAGGATGCAGACGTACCTTTCATCAGCATTTTGAAAGTTCTCAAGTATTTTCAGTTAGAAAAAGAAGCTGATGGTAATTATTAATTTCATAGCCTTTTCGAAGTGAGCTGAATACGATCCTGATGGTTTTATTTATCTAATGTAGGTTAGCTATATATGTCAAAATGGCAAATAGCACAAACGATGACGCTAACCAAGAAGGGTATTGAATGTACTATACAATTTGTACTAATAGTCTTTTAATTGCTTATATTTTTCAAAAGACCAAATTAAATGTATGTTTACCTACAAACGGTGAATATGCTTCTATCCAATATCTTCGCGTATATCAAGATTACACAATTTTAAGATAAATATTCACAAGTAGGGTAATTTCAATAGAATAACATTCGGAGTGTAGAGCTAAGCAAATACAAAAGTGTAACGTCTCGTCACACTTTGTCATCCGCAACAACTTAGCATACCATTTAGCCTTTTGTAAATATGGCTCGTGGCGGTTCTCCAGAGGGCTTTTCCTAATTTATATTTAAAATTTTCTTCGAGCAGGGACGGAACAGAATATGAATATGATGAAAATTATTTAATAGAACATTGAAATCAACTGAAAAAAATAAAATCTGAGAACAACTGAAAACAATTTGACAAAAATCGACTGATTATAACTAAAAACTACCAAAATATATTGAAAATTAACTGAAAATTATTAAAATTATGTGAATTTAGCTGAAAAATACTTAAATAGAAAACTAAAAAACAAATATTAAAGTATAAAGTCATTTAATTGCAAATATTGTACAATATTACGCGTATCTTGAAAGCGTAAAAATTCAAATAGCGCGCGTCTTAAGTGATAGTTTATACCTGCGGCCAACGTAGGCGCTAGGAGTAACTTTATGGCAGAGAACGCTTAAGGGGCATCTACCAAATTCGACCTTGCACAATTATGCTTTGTATATTTTTTTGTTTCCCTACGTCCTCACGTTTAAGTTCACATAACGAAAATTTTATTAGAAATATGAAAGCTCCGCAACATGTAGGTAGCCAAGCGGTCCAAGCGGATTTTGGTTCACGTGCTACTCTATAAGCTTCGTCAGTACTGAACTGGGAGACCGCCGAGACCGGCGAGTGTTGTATCAACAATGGAACGGCACGCGACTACCGAAGCAGAGAGACAATGTCAGTCATAAAAGGATAGAAAAGCGAGAGATGGATTTTTATCCGATATTTTAGTGGTAGCAACCGAATTTCAATAAGGAATTGTACGGTCATAAGTAATTTGAGGATTCTGAGATTTTTATATCGTATTCATAAAGCTTCAAATTAGATCCCTTATAAATTAGTTTTTCCATTCAATCCACATTTAATTCTTTACAAGGGCTTAAACTTTGCTTAATATGTGTATTTCTCATATTTTTATCAACAAAATTTGGTCAGCATTTCAAAGTTTTTATTCAATGAGAACTCTAAGTTCAACATTAATACATGATATATTTTTTTCTTAATTTTCAATACATCCATTACCTCAAAATTCTTTGCCAAAAATACTTCGATATTTTCTCAAATCGCTGCCGATAGATTCCCCTTAAAAGCTCTCATATTTATTTCTCTATGGCAAACACCCAGACTAGAACTTGTAAAAACTGGTGCAGTGCGCAAAGATGTAGGCCTGTATTGTGTGAAAAATACCGAACAAAAATTCGGATACTTTCTCAGGCGGGCTCGAAGAAAGAACAAGTAATTGCTTGTATAATGCAGTAAAATAAATTTATTTATAGTTTCCTAGAAGCCAAATCGAAATGCCGACTGTAAATTTTGTTAGCAAATAAAATAAGTTCGCTCCTGACTAGCTTTATTCGATTCCAGCATAGCAACGTCGCTTCGACTGCCATGGTAAAGAGCGAGTAGTGAAAAGACAAAGTTTCCATTCTATCGGCGTAGCGACGCATTAAATGGAACACCCCATAAATTTTAGCAAATTGCCTATTCGCGATGACAACGCAAATGAATTGCATTAAAGCACTCATAAATCCAGTGTGCCGTGATGTGTTACTGTTCATCTTTCATCTTTAATGGTAGATGGGTCGATGGGTGAATACAAAGATACCGATGGGAAGTTCCAATGTAAAGACGTTAACATTGATGTAGATGCTAGAGTTGCACGAAACATACGTCAAAGATTTAAATTATTTGGCTGTATATGGTTAGATACAGGGAAATGCACTTAAACAATACGCCCGAAAATATACAGTCAAGATATGAAACAAGTTTTTGTTAACCCAAAAATGAAACTCCCGAGATCCTCTATCATTTTCTCTTAGAAATAGCGGACAATTTTTATTTTAGAAAATTTTTATTTTTACAGTGTTGCAGTTGGTGGAGCATTAACAAAATATTAGTGTATTGCAAACTATTTGCATTGAAGTCGACATCAATGTAGTAAACTATCTATCTAATGTTTGTATTCTCACAATACATGGTTTTTATGTTAAAAAACTGTGAAGAGTCCCTTAACAAGCTGGAAAGAGACAACAAAGTGTCTCTAATATGGGTGCCGGGACATGAGGGGATAGCAGGGAATGAAATGGCAGACCAGTTAGCTAAAGAAGGTTCTCTAAAGGAGCCTTCACAGGTCCGGAACCGTTTTGTGGAATCACAAAGGATTACATAAGAGGGAAATTCGGGAACTGGCTAGTTAAGGAACACCAACTCAAATGAAGGCTGACACAAGGACATCTCCAATAATCTCCATACTAAGAGTTTACTGAATAAGGTAGACAAGGAACTCTCGTACAGGCTGTTGAAACTGGGTAAGAGGACTTTGAAGACAGTTACCGATCTGGTGACTGGTCACTGTACCCTGAGAAAGCATCTGTACAGGATGGGCAAAGTTAGTGAACTCTACGATGAAACACCTACACATATACTCTGCTTCTGTGAGAACAAGGACTCAGACGGAAGCACTTTGGAGTGGAAATAATACGACCATCACAACTACGGAAGATATCTCCATATAACGTGATGGCCTATATAGAAGACACGAAGCTTCTGGAATGGAAGTAGGTAGATAACATGGGCAATTGTACAAAGATTAAGTTCAAGTGCCTGGGCTGTTGAGCACAACCCAAACGTACGAATGGAAGGCTTTTATGTAGATTTGAAAATTTAACTTTTGGATGACTTAAATAGCTCGCCATTTATGCTGTGACGTACATACCTTAAAAGAGAAGTTAGCTACATAAGGAATACAGTTCTGTCGTCTTCTTTTCTTAAATCGTTATAAAGTATAGGGTTTTTTTTTAGTTACTTAACCCGCATCAACCGTGATAGTTTATTAGCGGTGGTATAGTGTTCTTTGGTTAGTCAGTATGCTGAATATTGAAAGTAGGTCACTAGAAAAAAAAATTAAATTCGCTTAAATAAGTCTATCGCTTTTAAAAAAATTTATTGCTCCGGTATAGTTTTTCTTGTCTAACACACACTTAAGGTCACTTGACACTTTGTAGACTACTCGTTCTGTATGATAGAGTGGGCACTCGACTATTAAATGTTCCACGGTCATTGGCAGATCACACACGTAACAGGTACTCACTGGTTCCTTTTTCAATAAATGTTCGTGAGTTAATTTCGTATGTCCAATTCTTAGACGATGTATAACTACTTGTTTGCGCCGACCTGCTGGGTTTGTCTCGTTTGGTATTAAGTCTGGATTAAGTTTTTGCAGCTTGTTGTTCTTCAATTTTTTCCATCGTTCAATCCACATCTTCCTAGAGTGCTTGTTTATGCAGTTCAATAGTTCACAGTAAGGAATTGAACTAGTTTGTACCTGTACATTGTCTAATGTACATGCTTCTTTGGCCATCTGGTCGGCTTTTTCATTGCCCATAATTCCGATATGTGATGGTATCCAAACAATGTTCACCTCTTTATTATTTGAATTTTGTATGGTGAGCAAGTCTTTTTCTATTTGAGCTAAAATGGGATGATTCGGGTACAATTTTTGTATACCTTGCACTGCACTAAGGGAATCGCTGTAGATAACTGCCCTAGTTTGGTTTTGAAAAGGAATTTGTTGTAGGGCTTTTGATATTGCATACAGTTCAATAGAGTATATTGAATAATCCTTATGTAAGCAAAATTTTTGAGTGAATACTTCGGTAACAACTGCTGCACCTGTCGCTTCGATTTCCGTAAACTTCGATACATCTGTGTACATACTGTAGTGGTCTGCCAAACTACTTTTGAGATTCATGAAAAATTGGTTGATGAGAATAGGATTTGTGTCTTTTTTTGAATATTGTAATAGATCTAAGCTGCACTTAGGAATCTTAATTGTCCAAGGTGGAGGGTAACTATAATTATTATGTAGTTATGTAACGTTATATTTGACCACTATCATTGGAATATTTAAATATCTACCGGACGGCGAGTAGCCAGTCCTTTTTCCTTATCAACATGTGATTCTCGTCGAAAACCTGTAGCACCGATCACCGCTAAAAGGCAAAATTTTTTACATTTAATGTGCGACGGATAATCTCCGTTGGTGAGGATCAGTATACACTGATATTGGTCAAATATTTCAATTCTTCTTTCTTATAGAGAGATAGAAATTAAGAACACACTATTAATATGTAAATTCTTTCTCGAAGCGGAGCATGTGAACAGGAAAGAAATATGTAACGTATGTCGATTGCTCATCGCATAGTTCAACTTAATAGCGAGTAGTAAGAGTAAGCTTTCTTTCTCCTGTGAACCATGTGCCAATAAGGTTCATTTTTAATTTATTTTGAGAGATTTACCTCAAACTTTATCTTTCCTAAAGTGCATTCAATGTGAATGGTAAGTTGCATTTACGTATATGCTTTTCGTTTTTAATTTTTGCTTTTATAGTTTTCCTTCTAGTGATAAGCGCCAGATACACACATACAATGATATTTTTTATTTTGCTCTTTTTCTTTTTCTACTTTTTCTTATACAGTTGATAAAAGGTTCACATGTATATAGTTGCAGAAGTCTTTAAAATATGTATATTTACAGTTACGCTGGGGAAAATGTTTTTAAACTCACTGATTCTTTTACTGAAAGATAATGGGATGTTAGGGTGGCTGTTGAATATATTATGATAATTATCAGAGACTTACTTAGGCGGCTTACGAGTTGTTTGAATTTAATTTCGATTTATATTGTATTTACGGCTATAAGATTGTTTTATAAATTTTACTTTTACATTATTAGTTTTCGTTAAAGTATTCACAGTTAGTTTTAATTTTTGTTGGTGTGAGATATTTTTCCACCACCTTTCGGGAATCCCTGGTATAAACGTTGCCATAAACACCGTAAATCTGCACAGTTATCACAGTTCAATTAACAACCTCTTTAAATAGTTTTTATTCTCGCCCGGTCTATTTTTATTTAAATGCCATTCACAAATCAATGCTCTCTCCTATTCTCTTTTTTGTTTGCGTAAATTAAAAGAAAATTACTAATAAAAGGGCGAATAATGAATAATTATGAGTTTGCCGAGGTTTTTTCGGAATGAAATTTCTAGGTCCGCAGTTAACACTAACCCCAGCTCGATAATAACACTTGCGTCCCTTTAATGACGTAATGCCTTGATTGTGCATTGTTTCTCCCTACGGAGAGAGTGGATATTACCCGTCATTTAATCGGCCCCTCCCAAATAAGGATATTGTTAACAAACTACCCCGATGTCTGAGCTGACTGCCGCCAAATGTAGATTTCATTGTGCCCTTTTCGGCGATAATAATGGATATTTTGTAGACTCAACGACCATTATGTGCGACCACTGCGTTTCTTGGGAGATATTTATTCACTCAAATTATGTATATGGTTTTGTTTCGATTTCACCATTAGTTTTAATAAATGCTTTGTTTCTTTATTAATAAAGAGAAAGTCTGGAATAAATTCATGTTCAGTTGATATTAGTATTTTCAATGAAGTGTAATTCAATGTCTATCGGGGCATATAGCCAGATAAGTAGTTGTTGCTTCTTAATGAACGGTCTCTATTCTTTGTAATGCGTTGTAATAGATTTCTCTTGTTGTATTGTCCAGCATTATCTTGATATTAGATCTGACGTATTATATGTCCATATTCCTGTCGATTATCCATAAAAAACTGATGAAATAACATTCAAACGAATTAGAGTTCATATAATACCCTTCTTGGTGTGCGTCATCGATTGTTAATGTCATTCTAACAAATTACATTAGAAGGAATGGAAAGAAAGGTAGGTCTGTGATTAATCCTAATCAAAATATCAGAATAATGAACCGTTTAAATGTATTACAAACGTTAACCCTAATCTTTGACGTAGAAAAAAATTGATTAGTTGATGTTTAGAATACGCGCAAGCGTGACCGATCAATCGGAAGAAATTTACGCATTCAAAATAGGATGCTGACGTACCTTTGGTATTGGCTCTCGTCAGGTCTGTACTTTGTTGATTACGGTCAATTATTATTTATGGAAAGTGAATATTAATCTTATTGAAATATTAATTTAAATAATACAATGTGTAGAATAAGTAAAATATCGATTTTCTCCATTTTTAAGTCTAATTAATAATTTTGAAGTTTTTATAATCTTGAAATTGTTGGAATATTTTTGTTGGTTATACTTATTTGCAATTAAGAAAACATTATGTTACTTTTTCTTATAATTTTAACACGGGAATGGAAAATTAGATAAATAAATAATACATAATAAATATACTTACAAGAAGTAGATCAATTTTCTATTTATTTAAAAATGATTTCAGTAAAATAGTATATTCTTCAACGAGTGCAGAATGATGGCTATTATTCACGCGGATGAAGTTTCCAAAACGAGCGAGCGCAGTGAGTCATCAACCATTTCTACCACTAGGCTTTATCACCTAATAATAAGTTGATTATTATTCGGTGGCATTAGAGCATATTTATCTATAAAAGATAAAGTGCAAATATATACGTAGCTTATATTTTCGGGATGCGTAGTACATAGACCAGTGCCGAAGCCTTCAAAAACAGTAAAAAGTGAAAAAAAATAATAGTAGGATAAAACCCATTAGAAAAGGAGAGGAATATGATATAATTGAGGAAAAAAATAAATTACGGGCGATCCGAGTTCGGGAAGTGGGAGGGGGTGGGTTTTTAAGGGTAAAAAATGGTTTATCTCGATTTCCGGCAAAACTACAATTCCTACGAAAAAAAGTTTAATGGCAAAGTTGTGAGTAATAAAAAGCTCTACAACTTTTGTATTCACAATTTTTACACATAACCTCAAAATTTATGTGAAAAACTCAAAAAACCAAGTTTTTGGTTTTTTATTTTTATCTTTTTAAAAAAAAATATTTTTTTTACGAAATTTTGTGAAAACTTACCTTATTATGTCCCAAATACACTGTAATTTATTTGATTTGAAATATACTTTTTTTCACCCTATTTTGACTTAATATCAAAAAAGCACCCTAATTTTAAATCGAAAATTCTCGCGTCAAAATATCAGCTTTTTTCAAAAAGTCGGTGGGCTTTTTGTTCGTTGAAATCTCTACTTTCTGATAGTCTGCAAAAAAATATACATCTCCATGGTAAATGTTCTCAGAAAATGGAAAAAATCAAAAAGCTCAAATTCGAAGTTTTTTTTTAATCACTATGTACAATTTTGAGCTATTTATTAAAATTCACACTTCAATTACTCAAAAAACGTAAGAGTCCATGTTACATTGATAGACGAAAAAATTGCAAATCGAAATACACTAAAGTAACGTAACCTAAAAAATGGATTACAATTAATCAAGTCTATTTATAAATGTAAAAATGAGAAAATTACACTGAGTCAATCAAGGTTTCAAAAAAATCAATTGGCAAAAATTAAATCACCCTTCATTTTGGCAAACCTCTCACCCACTGAAGGAGCAGCAGAACAGAATTGTTACAGGGCATATTATCAGCTTCAAACTTGGTTAGGCAACGAATTGACAACAACAGATAGAAGCTGGAAAAAACATCAACGTGGCATTATGACCAAATTTACAGAAAAGGATTTAAATTCGGAAGTATTGCTCAAAGCTATTTGCTGTCGCTGTGAAGCTGGGTGTAACAGTTTGGAATGTGGCTTAAAATTCACAAATTTGTGTAAAAATTGTCATGGTTCTGAAAATTGCTCCAATATGGAAGAAAAAACCAACGAAGAAGTAAAGAAACAAAAATTAACGGATAGGTGATTAGAATTCAAGATAGTGTATTTATAAATGTCAAGATTAACGTTTTTAAAATTATTATAATGTATTCAAAGTGAACTATCTAAATTCAATAGTACGATTTACATGTATATTCACATTTTATGAGATTTTCTATGACATGAATGTAATTCGAATTTAGTGGATAAACTTTTTAACTCGACAAAATTGCAGCAATCACATTTTTTCGATGAAATTGAAAAAACTTAGAATTTGAGTTTTTTTCATTTTTTGCATTTTCTGAGAACATTTACCATAGAGATGTATATTTTTTTCCAGACTATCAGAAAGTAGAGATTTCATCGAACAAAAAGCCCACCGACTTTTTGAAAAAAGCTGATATTTTGACGCGAGAATTTTCGATTGGAAATTAGGGTGCTTTTTTGATATTGAGTCAAAATAGGGTGAAAAAAAAGTATTTCAAATCAAATAAATTACAGTGTATTTGGGACATAATAAGGTAAGTTTTCACGAAATTTCGTAAAAAAGACACTTTTTTTGAAAAAGATAAAAATAAAAAACCAAAAACTTGGTTATTTGAGTTTTTCACATACATTTTAAGGTTATGTGTGAAAATTGTGATTACAAAAGTTGTAGAGCTTTTTATTACTCACAACTTTGCCATTTAACTTCTTTCCGTAGGACTTGTAGTTTTGCCAGAAATCGAGATAAACCATTTTTTAACCTTAAAAACTCACCCCCTCCCACTTCCCGAACTCGGATCGCCCGTAATTTATTTTTTTCTTCAACTATATCATATTCCTCTCCTTCTCTAATGGGTTTCATCCTACTATTATTTTTTTTTGTTTCAAAAATTATCGACCCTAGTCTAACATATTAAATCTTCACTTTCGCTACTGTTGTCCATTTTTTCCTCTATATAATACGTAAAATTATGATTATATAATTATTTTAACGTTTCAAACGACGCGCTGTCCGAAGCGATTTGCGTTATTAGGTATTTGACGTTTTAAAAGAGACGATTTGATTTATTCATTTTAATTAATTTTAGCCTGAATTCTAATATTATTATAATGTGATTGGCTAACGTGAGTGAATTCTTTTTCATTATTCACTGGTGTGAAGAATTTATATCATTATGCAGCTAAATATGTAAAAATAATTTTCGCGTTATTATTAAGTCGTGGAGAAAACATATTAAAAGTTCAGTATATAGTCATTTAATGTTGTTCTTATTTATTTAAACAGTTTTTACCGTGGGATAAAATTATACGCTCACTAACGCTAATTACTATTCGTTTATTGAAGAAACACTTACACAATATACTAAACTTAATTTAGATACACACTACTTAATGTCTACTAACTTATCTACATTCGGTATAATATTCACTATCTGTCTACTCACTCTATACTGAAACTGTTTACCTATTTACTGTATACTGAAAACTGTTCGCAAATCTAGAATCTTCTTGAATTCACCACATTCCATGTATTCGAAGCTTCCAGAACAATCGGGAATATTACTCTGTTATGGATTCTTCTAGAAAGGTCGCATTCGCCAAAAAATTTAGTTCACGACAGGACCGGCTTCTGAATCACTGAGTTCCTAACAGTCATAACACAATGTGACTTTATACACACTTTCATAATACTTCTTCGTTGTCACTTTTTGCTGTTCATTAATTTCTTCTTCTGTTACTATATTTATCATTTGTTATATCGACTCCTTCTTCTCTAAAGAGTGTGATCAGCCTGAACATTTTACACTGATATTATCTTGCACAAGATAGAAAATATATCACAGAAGCTGAATGACAGTAACAATAGGGTACATGTTTGAATGTTATTTTATGCTGGTTTTTGACAGAAAATCGATAGTAATAAGGTTATAATACGTGAGATCGAATTACAAGACGATGCTGAGCAATATAACTCAGTGAAAAAGGTAGTATAGCATTTAATAATCGTTACTCTGACATTTATTCTATGATGTTGGATTCATGAGTTAGGTTTTTACAATACTGATCAATCAATTATTGTCTCTGATCCTTGAAACATTTCTTGAGGCTATGGTGCACAACTTTCTCACATCCTTCAAAAACTGTCTCTGGTACAGCATTATATGTACATACACTTCGATAAATAGCAGAATCCTGTCCTTTTTTTGTCCTTGCAAAGTTATTTCTGAGTCTTTCTTTAGTTCGTAGGTTATAATTATGATAGTCTTTATTTTGTTTTAGTTGCACATTGGTTTTAATTAGGTTATTCTGTATTTTATATATAAGTTTAGTTTGTTCAAAGTTTTTTAGTTTATCTAGTTTGAGAAATGGGTATTCTTTATATAAAGTGTCACTTGATGTATTATAGTTTTTTGCAAATATGGTTTTATTGCTTTATTTTGTAGTCTGTGCAGTTTGTTTATCACTTCAGCACTAGCATTTCCATAGCATGGTATAAGATATCTTATATGGGGTTCAATAAAGCTATTATATAGTAGATATCTAGCATTTTTGCTTAGCATATGGTTGCATCGTCGTATTGCCCCCAGCATTGGGGCTACTTTTTTTATGATACTGTCTGTATGAGCATTCCATGTTTAATTTTCAGTTATTATAAGGCCTAGGTATTTATATTGTTTAACTTGTTTGAGAACACAGTCATTTATTTTTATTTTAGGATTTATCTGTTTTTTTCCCACTTGATGTAGCACCATATAAACAGTCTTTTCCACATTTATAGTTAATTTATTGTAGCACAGCCACTGGTAGTATCTTTCAAGATCACTGTTTATGTTTTGTTCAAGTTCGATTCTATTTACTCCCGAGAAAACAAGAACTGTATCATCGCAGTATTTGTAGTACTTTACTCTTAGCCCTGCATATTTTAGACTTTGTACATGTAATAGGTATTGAAGTGGGCCCAAGACTGACCCTTGAGCTATTCCTACTTCGACACGTTTTAAATCACTCATTTCACCATTGACATAGGTTTGTTGCCTTCTACCCGTGGAATATGAGTTTAGTAGTTCATGACATTTTCTACGAAATCCCATGTTCTGTAATTTTTCTAGCAGTAATGCAATTTAATTTAATAAGCTTAATTATAAGAATAATTTATTGGTACCAACCTGCTGAACTGGGAATTGTAGCATGAGGACTCATGAAACCTCCTAACTTCGCGCTGTGATGGTATGAGCTCATAAATAGTTCACTTTGGTATTTATAACTGCTGGGATCGCTGGTCGCTGGTTGGGTAGCAGCAGCTAGGCCTTGGAAATCGAACTTGTATGCATAACGCTTGCCATGTACTTTAGTCATTATGTTTTTATCATAATAATATCTGGAACAAAACAAACTAATGTAAATATAAATACAAATAAGAGGTGATAATTCTCAACAACCATGCGTACGTAGACTACCTTGGATATGTGAATAAAAAGGACTGCAAGCAAGGAGTAATACAGAAGAAATGACGAATTTTCTAGTTTTTCTCCCAACATCAATGTGTCATTATAATCATTTAATCATTACAATAATTTAAAAAAGAAGACAAAGTTAGATTCATAATATTAACCTATGGCTAAACTTGAACAATTTCAAATTTGAAAAGAAGATGGATCCAAAAAAAAAATGAATGGTGCTGCTAAATAAATGAAGTTTTTTTGAAAATTTTTGAGAGAGGATGGAAAAATGTTTCAATATAAATATAAATTGATGTAATCTAAATTATCAATGGAAATATGGAATCAGTAGGGAGGAAGTGAAATAATATAAACCCTATTTAAATTATAAATTTGGTCATCAAAGGAAGAGATAAAATACCAAAAGAAGCTTCATTGTATGATGGGTTAAATACCTATGATATGTCATTTAACCAAATAGGCTGCACAATTTACATATCGTTGATAGAATTCATCCATGAGGCCATGGGCCATGAGCCAAAGTGGCTAAGAAATTGCTTTACTCATTGATTAGTCGTAATATCCGTCAGTAAGCAAACTGTTGATTTATCGACAGGTTATATGACCGACAATGATGTATGGCTATCCAGTGCTCTTTTTCACCAAAGATTCCCTCTACAATCGTATGCAAATTGTGCAGAATAAGTGCCTCTGAAAAGATATTTGTGGAGGATGGAGGCCCGTGGCTTTACCAACAAACCCTCAAAAGCTGGATTAAAAAACAACGCACAGGAAGATACAAAAGGATATAGTCTCCTACACGCAAACATCTCAATGTAGTTTCAGTCTAGATAACCACAATCTTTCTGTACATACTTGTACATTTGCCTAAATAAAAACTTGAGGACCAGAGATTTGACTTTAGTATGAAGGAAAAAGGAAGGTTAATGAAAGGAGCATGAATTTTACGCAAATATGGTAGCGTTATTAGAGAGTTATTAGAAACACGAATTTACTGCCTTGCAGTAATTGTGATGACCTTAAATAAATAATACTCGATCTTAAAACAGACTTAAAATTTGGAGTTATTGTAACATGAAACTCTATAATGACAGGGTAGGTACATTGTTTTGAAAAATGTAACCTTACTTAATTCTTTTAAGTACATACGTTTTTATCTTCATTGGAAAATATTTATTATTATCATTTCATATTCATTTAATCCAGAAGCAAGTGTAAATGATGTTTTAATGTTCTATCAGAAAACTTTTTTAAAACAGTGAGCTCAAGATTCTTCCGAATAGTTTCCCATCCATTTTCATTTTGCATGGGGTTATATGCTAGGAATTCTTTTAAAAATGCAATGTCATCGTTTTAAGTGAATCTTAATCTTCTAAATTTTTCAACACGAGTTTCTGAACTGGAAACGTTCATCTTATTTCTTATTTGTCGGGGAGAGAACGGATAACTTAAAACTGTGAAAAAAGTTAGGTTGTGTTCAGTCCATAGAGTAATAAATAACTCTATGGTCCAGTCTAGTTGTGTCACAGATGACACAGATAACCTACAAATTGTGACATATAAATATGGAACATGAAACAAAGTCGGGATAGTGCACTGCAGTAATCGCGCACAAATAAGGACAAGCACTAACCTTAATAATGTTTCCCTTATTTAAAACATCAAATGCGCATGCGTATATGTCACTATAAGGGCAGCACTATTACTGCTTGACCTTATAAAAGTTCCAATAACTCTCTATTAAGAAAATAGAAACAATATTAAACAAGCACAAAACCTATGTTTTTAATAATTGCACATTTGAACGTAGTTTTCAGTTCTGATCAACTTTTTTCAATACTATTTTTCGATATTGTCAAATTTAAAGGTACTAAATTGATATATCTGATGATTTTATTTTAGGTTTAGAGCATGCAAAACTTTTTATGAGGAAAAAGTTTTTTCCTAAAATTGATAATAAAAAAGTTTCCCATATGGTGCGAACTTAAGTGGACACAGTGTATATATATATTTTAGCAATTTTAAAATAATAATTTCATTCTTTTTTTCAATTTCTTGGGAAATTAAACCACAATATTTTTGAATTCTTTATTTGACAACGGTAGCTGGAACGCTACCGAAACGTTGGAATAAAGAATTCAAAAATATTTTGGTTTAATTTCCCAAGAAATTGAAAAAAAGAATGAATAATATACCACAAGGAACATACAGAAGATAATAATTTCAATTTAGAATATATTTTCTCGGAAGCTTCTATTCCTATGTTAAGAATATGGCCTCATTTCGCGATTTCAGCGTACAGACAACCTAAAACTCTTCCAGAAAGTAGGCCCAAGGACTTTCCTCTGAAAAAATACCTACATAAATACATATGGGGGAGGTTGAAAGTAGTTTACTCAGTGAGATCCCTTTTTTATATTCATATTTTCCTAATACTCCGTTGTACAATATGTTTCTTCTTCTTTTGTTGCTAAATTTCGTCGAAACAATTATGACTAAATTATTTAATAACGCTCCAGGGAACACAAAATACAATTCCGAAAATAATTTTCCATTATCGAAACAATCACATTTCGGAATGACAAAAAAAATCGTTCTGTAAATGCATTAGCTCTTATCGGTCGCTAATTGCTACAAATGAACACAGCAATGCGATTACTCCACCCTGAACGAGGTCCGTTCCCCGTCAAACTAACGATTGCCAGTTGATCAGTTCAGTAATCGAAACGCGTTCCAAAAAAACCGGACGATCAAACGCTTGGGGTTGTGTAATATGACAAATGTTATTTGCTCCTGCACCCGCCTAAAATAGACATTTTTTTTGTTTCGGTCAAATGTGGAAGATTGCAATAGTAATTCATAGAGTGATTGGATCCGTTTTAGCTTCGACGTTATCTGTGAAAATTGTGCAGGAAAAATGGAATTTGAGCAGACGTTTATAGAATACGTTATTCTACAGAGTGGCCCAAAAGTCTGGAAACGGCCAATTATCTCGTAAACTGTTAGTCCCATTTGTACAAAATTTGGGGTAGGTACACGTATTTTTGGATACGGGGATTCTATAATTGATCTTTGCATCTTTGCCAGATTTGCCGTTTATCTTAATTTATTAGTAACTTTAGTTTTTCAAATTCATTACCTTGTATATTCAGTCATTATTGGAATCACATATTTAATACGAGTTCAACTATATGTAACATTTATGCTTTTATGTAGTCTGGAAGGTCTAAAATACATAAAACATAAGTCTGGGCAACGCCTATTTGTAAACTGAAGTTTTCAAGTATCTCCAATGAAAATTATTTGTTAGGATTGAAATCAGGTGAACGTGGAGCCCATTCAATTCTACCTCGTCCACCAATTCATTGTCCGGGAAATATATCATCTAAATAACGCCGGAATAACACCAAAATGATCTGGAGTTCCGCTTGTTGAAATCATATCTGATTAAAATTGGCTTTAAGCAAGTTTCTCAGTCTAGGTACAATTTCATTAGAATAGAATTCTATATTCTATATACTTTCAAGTTTCTCCAAATCTACATATTTTAATGTTAAGGTAAGGAAAGCCCCAGGGATAGATGGCATGAGAGGTGATATGGTGAAGAGGCTGTTGGATGACAATGGAGAATACTTTTTGGAACTGTTTAACAGGATACTGATGGAGGAAGAGTTCCCGGAAAAGTGGAAGGTGGCCAGGGTGATCCTTGTGAAGAAGACGGGTAGGGATGGGAAGCGGATGCTGTGTGTATTGGGTAAATTGATGGAGGGGATAATAAAGATTAGGATTGAGGAGGAAGTTGATAGGAATGGGGGTTTTAGGGAAAACCAACATGGGTTTGTAGAAGGGAAGTCATGCATCTAAGCGCTGGGCAGGATGGTGGACTTGGTGCAAAGGGCTAGGCAGGGTAACGGTAGGAATAAGAAATTGGCCCTGCTTGTGTTCTTCGACGTGGGGAACGCGTTCAACAGTGTCAGTAAGCGGGCGGTGTTGAGCGCGTTGACAAAGCTCGGAGTAGGGGAGGGGCTAATTAATCTAGTAGACGAGGCGTGCGATAGTGGACACTAGGGGGAGAAGGTATGGGACGGAGATTGGAGTGCCCCAGGGCTCGGTTCTGGGACCGACGTTTTGGAAGTGTGTGTTTGATGAAGTTTGTGGGATAGCATGTGAAGAGGGACCCAGTCGAACATGAGTTTCCCATTTCAGCCCGAAAAAAAAAA
>CAJUYH010000028.1:0-114546 GCA_910591685.1 Galerucella tenella
CGATTCTTAAATTTCGATTTTTGATAAATTGAATTCCGACTTTCGATGTATCGAAAATCGAAATTTGAGAATCGATATGTGGAAAATCGAAATTCGATATTTCGAAAGTCGAGAATCGATATATCGAAAATCGAGAATTGCTATATCGAAAGTTGGAATTCGATTTATCGAAAATCACGAATCGTTATTCAACAAATGTGCAATACAATATGAGAGTATGATAGAGTTTCGCCATATCGATTCTCAAATTTCGATATTCGATATATAGAAAGTCGGAATTCAATTTGTCGAAAATCGATAATCGATATATCGAAAAATACGAATTTCGATGTTATTTTCAAATCGGTCTAGCAGCATATTGTTGATGGTATGAAGAACACGCTTAACTATTATTGTAACCAACTAGATCCCTAGATATGTATTATATAATTGCCTTGTGAAATCGTAAAAATTAAGTGTAACAAATGAATATTCGAATATGTATTATATATATAAGTGAATAAACATTTTATTGACACTATTTCAATACTTAATTACTGATTACGAATTTTTCTCTGGTTAATCTATTATAATCATCTTTATGGAGTGATTATTATGACTATCACGGTGTTGAAATTGAAACATGCATCGACAACGTCATCAACCGGGAATGATATAGCCGGATGGGATTATTTTCTAGATAGATTGTATGTGGCAGATTGAGATGCTGATAATTCAATTGTCATTAATCTCTGCTACAGACAGTGAGTAAGGAAATAAATGAAGGCTGCTGCTATTAATTTTTGCAGTTTATAAATTATTTATTTTATTAAAATTTTCGTTTGGTTTTTTCACATTTGTTTTTTAAACAGCACTATATCCATTCTAGATAATCGCAAATTGTAAACTTATTCTAAGGGTACCAGTGCGCGCTGCGCCCATTACCAATAGCCGAACACATAATTTAATTGAATAATAAAAAATATTTGTTTTTCACGCAATTAACATAATTAATAATAGATTCAAATGAATAAATTCAGTCGAACAAGGTGGGACCGATCGATTTGGATTTAGAGAAAATGACCAAATAGTCTAAATTGGTTGGGTATTTCACTTTTGTTTATCATTTCTTTTACATATTGAATTGTTTTGTTGTAAATAATTATTTCATTTTGGTTTTTCATTTCCCTTTCATAATTCTTGTTGTATGTCATTTACTTTGTCATTTATCGATACACAATGGCATTCATGCTGAAATATCGCTCGTCAAATCTCTGTTAAAGCAGACGCAAGCAACGAAAAAACAATTAATTTATATATATATGTGTGTCGAATTCGTGTGCAGAATCGAATTCGGAGGAGTGGCGCATCGGTGCTTACGCTTTTTTTTCTCATTCATAACATTTATTTTCATCTTTATTTCACATGTTTTTTTTATTTTTTTCACTAGCAAAGCATTATTACGTGCTCCACAATCTTCAAATGAATCGAGAGGGAAGGACTACTCCCGACTTAATAATGAGGAATAAAACATGATGAAAAGGAGCATTAATTTGTTACAACAACACTGTGAAAAATTTGTGAATTACATTTCATAAACTAAAATAAAAATCAATTTTTGTCTAGTCTTTTCTATAATAATAATAATAATAGCTAATAATATATTTACAATGTAATCAAATTCGGTCCCAACATATTAACTATTATAATAATAGAGTGATTAAAACAAGATATTATTCCTGAACAATTATGAAGTAAGTTATCTTCTTCATTGTAATTTTACATGTCCGAGTGGTATTTTTAAAATAGTAAAAAACAACATTTTATCACTTGAAGATCGCAAAATTTTATAAAATATCAATATTTTTAATTGTCCTGGAATAATTTGACAATGTAACATTGTCACGTTTAAACAAACAAAAATTGGTAAGTGAGGAGCAATAAAATAACATTCTTAATTGGCGGAAGAACAATTGTGTAGTTGATTCTATTTGACATTTATAAAATCAAATTATTTATAGATTCTTCAGTAAACTTACTTAGGTACTCGTTGAAATGACAATTATAATACAGATGGTACTGTAACATACAATTATTACGATGAAAATTCACCACTTTGACATTGATAAAATCATTATTTTATTATTATTATTATTATTATTATTTTTATTATTATTATTATTACTATTATTATTCTTGTTCTTGTCCTTATTTTTGTTATTATTATTCTCATATTTTTAATTTTAAATATTTATGTCTTATGTTATTCGTCATTTTATTTTTCTACATTACAATAATATACCCTCTTTTGTTTCATAACCCATTCTCAGTTTGTACAATAAAAAATGATACATTATAATTATATACGATTAATAATTGTTGTTTCTCATTTTATCTACACAATTATTTATATTATTAATTTGATAAAAATTCATGAATTTATACTGAATAATTCATATGTAATCATTCTTTGTTAAATTATAATTTCCTTCGCGCACACACTCGTTTGCCATAGCCGTATTTTATTTTTTTGCTTTAGTACATTTTATATGTAAGTTTGATTTTTTTTTTTTTTCTTCACCATAGAATATGATATTGCAGTAGTGACAATGTTTTCCCATATCCATCTGTACAGACATTCATTCCTTCCTTCAAATATTATGCTTCATTCTCTGTTGATGCATAATTTTTTTCTCCACACTCAATTCAATTCACACACGTCCGTATCCTACATATTTGTACAGCATTCACACTTATTCTTCTACATGTCAAGTTGTCTGACACTCATCTGTTTCCACTCATTCCTTCTCCTCCCTCAATTTTTATATCTACACATTTATTCTAAGACTATGATGTTTTATTATCCAAACAATTTTCATAAACGACATATATATTCTCTGTTCATTAATTATTTTTTTTCAATTTCTTATTTGCTTTTTCCGACGAGTACCTAGCAAAAGGGACGCAAAAACTTCGGCCAAGCACGAGTGAAATTTACAGTGATACTTGACAGTTGAAATAATATGTTTTATTATAGTGAGCGGCATGAGGCAAGGGGATATAAATTAACTTATCGTTTTTCATCAATGGAAACAACTTATCGATCTTTTTTTTACCATTTCAATTACTGTATCTATATAGTCTTTGCTATTTTGCAGGAAATATTAAGCGAAGTGTTGGACCAGATAGCAGCAAAGAAATAGTGCAGAATTGCCTCGAGTCTCTGCATGTGCATGTGGCTCAAGTTAATGGAGAATAGCTTCTGCCAGTGATTGATCGTACTTTTCCTCTTCCCCCCGAATTTTTATTTTACTCCGTTTTATTATTCTCCTTCACCATCAAGACAAAGTGACCGATGAATTCAAGTTGAATATTGAGGTACTATAAAGTCTTATGCTTCAGAACAGAACATGAAAACAATACAGTAACTTCTCAAAGAAAATGGAGTTATTGATTTTTCAAACTATCTCTTTAACGGCCAACCCCTGAATCTAAACCGGAGTGAAAGAAAAATATAATAAAAGAAAATGAAGACAAGGGACCGAAGAAACGTGGAGCGAAACGCCTTTTTTTTCCTTGTCAATCACTCTTTCTTTCTCTCTCCCACCACTTTCTCACGTTTGTTCTTTTTCCATTTTTTTTTCTTTTCTAATACTCGTTTCATTTTTTATTCTCACGGTAGAAAATATCACCATATGACAAGACTAGCGCTATGTTAATCACATAATGTCAAATCACATTATTCGTGAAACGCTTAGTTATATATTATTAACAATTATAGAAATACAAATATTATGGATTATTAAAGTGACATCGCTGCAGGACTAAAGTTCGCGAGAAAATCTTTGAATGTAAATTTTTTCTTATATCAATTTGATGATATCATGAATTCGATATCTCAAATATTTAAAAAAATTTTCCATTGCTAAAACATTTAGATCATTTTCATATACATATATAGTTTGTTCATTTATATATTCCTTTATTATTATTATTTTTTATCTTCGTCATTCATTTTATTAATCACGATGCGCCGGTATAAAATCCCTAAAAACACTAATCTACCGTGAACTGTATTTAAACAATTTTTTTGTTGTCTTCAAAATATGCAGTCGTCTCAGCAGTTTTTTTTTTCATTTTGCTCTTGTTTTTTCATTCCTATTTTTTTTCATCCCGACTCTCTCAATTCCCAATATTTTTCATATATAAAAGGAAAAAAATTCCAAGTGCATTCAGTAAAAATGGATCTGTATGAAAATCCACTGTTTATGCGATGTTTTTTTTTCTCTCGTCGTATGTCTGTTTATATGCGCCAATGCCTACGTGTGTGCAGATACATATCTTTCCTACGTACTGTATATATATATTTTATTTGTAGAATTAGAATGTCGTGGATTACATAGCGTAGACACGAGGGAATATCGATTACGTCTAGAATTATAATCTGGTGATGAAAACAAGGATGGTATATGTATATCGACTGACTATTCGATGAGTCCTTGTGTCTCGCGAGTGTACTTCAAATCGATTTTTCAACCCTCCGTGCGCAGATTTGTTATTTATTTTTTTTCACATATCAAATCCTAACTTTCACCATGCTACGATTAAAATACGACTGTTTTCAGTTGATGTATGTATTTTTCGTATTTTTTTGTTTCATGTATGAAAAAACATGTGAGTGGAGTATGTGTGCGCGCGTTCGAGTGCACGTGGGATTGTGCATATTCGTTTTTCCTTTCATTATTTCGAATACTGTAGGGATTTACATGAAATAATTTGGGACTGGTACTTTTTACCAGTTTTGAAAGCTCGCAAAAAGTTCTTCCCATAATCACAAGAGTCTATTTACATGTTCGATAGCTCTCCTCTCTTCCATTCAAATTTTTGGCTTTGTTTCTGTATTTATTATTTTGTATTTTTTACTTTTTCATATCGTAGTTTTTCTTTGTATTACATATGAATGTATATAAAAATGTTCAGAGACCATACAAGAGACAGATGCTTGTTAATATATCGTGACTTGTTCTTGTCTTTTTTTGTTTATTGAACTCGTTGCATGTTCTCCTTTTTTTTTTATAATTCTTTAATGCCGAATGTTTCGTTTTAAAAATATATATTATTAAACAATTTTTTTTGCTTAAAGTTGTTCACACTTTCATTTCTACATTCGGAAAAAAAAGAAACTGTATTTTTTAATTTTTAAAATTTGTTTCGTTCACTCTGTTATCTTCCATATCCCATTCTTATCTTTTCTGTCATTGTAGATTCATTCAAACTTTTTCCTCATACAAATGACTATAGTTACATCATATCATTCAACTTTTATTTTGTATTTTTTATTCCTATTTTAACCGTCAGTTGTTACTTTCCGTATCACTTTCAATTAATGATTATGAAAAAATGGATTTCATCAATGATAAATAATTTTTGGATTCATTGAATTAACGATTAGAAAAACTTACCCCACAAACTCAATTACTATAATTTTTGTTGTTGTTTTCTATAAACTTTGACTGTTTTATCGTTTACATTAACCGCTGTCACGAGCAATATTTTTATCAATTAATTCTCACTCCATCAGTGAGTATACAATTTCTAATGTTGTTTTGTTTTCACTCCAATCACTAATAAAATTCGATTCGTTCTTGTTTGAGTCCAATTTACACGATTAGTATTTAGTCCAAAACACATTCCTATCTATTCACATAATCACGAGAGTAAAATGATGCGGCACTGCAATTCATTTGGCTACAATTTCTGAAATACCTGGATGATTCCATGTCTATTCATATTCTAATACCACATATTTATCCAACAACTATTCATATTCACAAAACCCACATTATGTTTCAACTACCATTCATTAGCTTGGAAAATTTCCGTCCACATAACTACCTATCTAATTCCACTAATAGCCTTACGATTTAATAACATTTATCGTCATATTCTTAATTTCATATTTAATAATTATAGTAATAATAATCACCATTTATTTCATTCATATTACTAAATTTGTTATTTATGTTCATTCAAACATTTTATTTATTTCTCACGTTCTGCAGCACATTTGTACTAACTCACTCTTTCGCTTCTTCATCCATATATTGAGGGAGGAATAAGGGGGTGAATCGATACCGAGCGTCGTGATTCCTCTGTGAAAATAAATAAAAAAAAACAGTCGCCATCGCAATCACGAGGTCTCTTGCTATATTCATATAGTTCTTTTTTATATTATTTTTATTTCTTTTCATATTTTGCTGTCTACGTCATTTATGATGAAAGAATCAACTGGCGATCAAAAAATCCCTGCCATGGACCGTCAACACGATGTTGATAAAAAACAAGGTATCAGACAGAGTTGAATAGAATTTTGTGTGTTAGTGTGTGTGTATGCAGGGCGCGTTTGTGGCCGGAAGTGTCGAGCGTCAATTTCCTGAGGGCCTTTGTCGGACCGTCGACGTTTCTTGGGTCGGTCGAAAATCGCATTTTACGAAAAGTCTACAGGAGTAAAGACAGAGAGTGAGTGGGAATAAGGCAAAAGGTGAGGGAGTGAACACGAGAGATGCGACAGACAAGGGAGAAGGAGAGGGAAAATAAAATAGAGGAAAATTGCAAAAGATGGGATCAAGGGGTTGGGTACAAGGTAAAAGAAATGCGAAACTCTGTGATGAAAAACGTTCTTTGAGAAGTGCCGTAGAGCCCCGACAGAGTTGAATCTCGATTGGCGAATGGCATGAAAGTGTTTACTGTTATAGCGAAGGGGATGTGGAGCAAGCAAGGATGAAAGAAATATTTCTACTACTGCATTGGCCACCCCGGTATACATATATAGGTATATATACATACTGCTTTCAACTTCCGTCCGCCAATCTCACACTTGCTCCTCTCTCCCTCCTTCGCTTTCTTTCTACATCAATATGAGCTTTGCAAAAATATCATGGAGCAAACGATCGGAAAATCCTTGAGGTCATAAAAAAATAAGTGTAAACAATAATAAATATAAGAATATCGTGTGTACGTTTATAGTTTGCATTTTTTTTATTATTTGCAGGTAAATCCTCAAAAAATTATTGTTGCAGTTGAATATGGAGAATTTGAGTATTAATATTTAAAAGAGAGGAAAAAAAGATTCCGGAGGAAAATTGTACGTAGTGTAACTGTTTATCCGACTGGTGCTTCTTGGATAATCTGCAAAGTTGTGATCGCATGCGAAAAGTATTCACTTATTATTGGAAAATGCATTTCCAATATTATAATTCAATTACAACGTGCGTGTGTGTGCTTGTGTCCGTATATTAATGCATTGAATTCAAGAGTTTTGTCAAAATTATATTTTTCGTTTTATTATGCGTTAATATGAAACTGCGAAAGAAATCATTGATGTGAATACGATTTTTTTCGCCTATCAATTACTAGAGTGATCAATATTTTAAGGCAATGTGAAATAATAATATTAAATAAAAATATGAGATATCCAATAAATATTCTTCTTGTTCCGTTTGAGTGTGTGAAATTGTCATTGGTTGGCTAAAAAAAGGCGTGTGAATGGTTATAAGGTATTTTGTGAAATGAAATACCATTTTTTTCATTCATTAGAATAAAATTTATTTTATTCAATTGATAGTTGAAAAAAAAGAAATTAAATAAAATTAAATAAAATAAAGATTTCGAATAAAAAACAACAGTTTAAATAAAATCAAAATTATTTTATAGATCATTTGTTTCATTCTTTTTTTTTTGTTTTTTCGTACTTTTCGTTATTATTTTTAAAAGTATATCATAGCTCAATAATTTTTAGCCAACCTATTTCTTTATTCGTGGTACAGATTTTTGCAATACAAACTGACTAATTCTGTTATATCGACTGCATATATGCATTATTTATTTTTATTATTTTTTTTTATTTTTTTTTCATTTTATTTTTTTTCGTTCCACATACAATTTAATTTAATATGTTATTAATTTTTGTATTTTTTTTTCTATTCTTTTCCATTTTCTTTATTTTTATATATTTTTCTTTTTTCATCATATTCACACATGGAAGGAATGAAAGTGTATACGTACAAAACATTAAATCGTCGACGACTGTCCACAAGGAAAATCAATCTCACATATGAGTTTCAAGTCTTTCGCTTACGCTAAATTCCCACGCATTTATTCGTGCGCGCGACCGCCTCTTTTGATGTTGACCGACGTGCATGGACTTTGAGTGAAAACGCGGGCGTGCACGTGCAACACTTTCGATAATTTATATCGTCGCACACATACATACATACATACACATATACATATATGCACATATATGTAAAAGTTTCGAAGCCCGATACGATCATATATACAAGCGCAGTCGATTTCGTGAAGCGAAAGCGTTTCCCCAAGTTAATTAGCGTTGCATTTTTTTCATTTCTCTTTTTTTTCTTTGCATAATTCTCCCTTGGCATTTCAATATGGTTTGCCGTGACGCCCGGCGTCGTGCCCTTATATTTCTCTCATGATTTGTTTATCTTTTTTTGTTTTTTTTTTCTCTTTTGTATTTTGTTTTATTTCATTATTTATTTATTCATTTATTTAGTTATTTTTTCTGTTCAATATGGCTATCAAAAAGACTGTTGCATTATGCGTTGGAGTGTACGTGTGTATGTATGCATGTATGTGTAAGTGATGTCGTCTCATTTACATTTTAATATCTTATATTTCCTTCTGTTTCGTGTGTATTCTTTATTATTATTATTTTTTATTTATTAGTATTTTTTTTATTTTTTATTTTTTTATTTTTTTCATTTAATTATTTATTTCCTCTTTGTTTTCTTAATAATTCCTCCCAATTTTTTTTTAAACACTACAGATTTGTAAAGACTATAATAATTAAACCGTGTGGAAACGTGGTAACAAATAATGAAACATTGAAAAAATTGCACGATATACAAACTTAGTTGTTTCTCTGGATCGTTTGTTCACTTACTTTCTCTCTTACTCATTCTTTTCGCTTGTTCCTTCCACTCCGAATCACGCCCCCCCCCCGGTCCGTACTTATTCTTTTATTTTAATTTAATTTAATTTCTTATTCACCACATTTGATTCTTCAGTCATTCGTGCACACACTTTTTTCATCTAGTTCGTTTTTTGTCGTCCTTTGTATTTCTTGTTTGTTTTTTATTACCTTCGGATTGCCGACGTGTTCTTAATTTCTCATTCATTCTCACAATTGTTTCACTTTTAAGTTTTAAATCTCTCTATCATTCACAATAAAACATTTTTATTTTTTCTTTCTCTTATTTATAATTATATTTTAAACACATTTGTATACACGTTTGCATTCACAATCACACTGAAACTTCATTTATGCATTTATTTATAAACTAGATACGACATTTACGTTTCTACGAGTGTATCAATTAATTTATTTGGCCACTGAAAATTAAAAATTTTAGTCCTCTTAGTCGTGTCCCTGCATATTTGTATATCTATGTCACCGGCGTCCCTTAAAGAAACGCTCGAGAAGAAATTCTTTTTCTCTTTGTATTTAGGAAAATTATTATTAGAGATTTTTATCATTATTATTTTATTCTTTTTCCCTCCATTCGACGACATCGAGACAGACTCTGACTTCAATTGATTATACATAGTTGGTATTTCTGTTAGTTTCTTTATTTTATTTTTACAATTCTGTCCACTTTTTCTCATTCTCATTTATTTTTTCCGCCAATCGACGAAGTCATTATACATTTCCATCCCGACATGATCCAAATGCGCGCATATTTTTTGTTTTCTTTTCATTTAATTGATTTCACTATTTCTTTCATTTTATCACGCACTATACAACGCTACATGTTTTTTCGATAATTAGTCCTAGAATCCAATTCCCTATAAATATTTGCATCGTTCGATTAGTTAATAGAATGTACACACGACAGAATGATCAGCACATCTGAAATCAATTCAATATAACATATTTATTTAAGCATTAATTTTTCTTTATTTTTTTTTATTTTTAAATGTGAATTCATTTCGTTATTTTATTTTCTTCTTTTTTCATTTAGCACCAGAGGATCCAAGTAAATAATGGTTCCAACAAGAATATTTTCTTCTGTAATGTGTGTGCGATCGTGTGTTTAACATTCTCTGTCCACATTACCGAAACGATGCAAACTTTTTTTTCTAACAAAATTTTCCTAATTCCAATCTAATATCCCCCCCCCCCCTTAATACTCTCGTTGCATCCCTCGTTGTCATCGACACCCATTTTTCCCCTTCCTCTTTTTCTATCTTCTTCTTCTTCATCATTCTCGTTTTTTTTTTCTCGAAGAAGCAGATATCAACGTTATTATTGGCAGTGATTTGACATCTAAGATTTTTTTTATTCTTCAGTTTTTTGGTTTTTCTTTTTTCAACCAATTACAACTATCACAATTGGCTTCTTATGTGAAACATTTCACTAAAATGATGTTATCTAAGAACGACGAAGAAGAAGTGTGTGAGATGAATGCGAGGGTGGGTAACATTAGAAACTCCGTATATTCAGACGATAAATATCGTTTTTGTTTGCTTGCATTGTTATTATTTATATTATATTTTTTAATTTTATTGTTTGTCGGTGTTGTAAAATTTTTTTTTTGCCATTATACGAGGACACTCGACAGCTGTTGAATCCCCCAAATGAAAAAAAACTCTCACACCAAATCAATCAGTGTTTCTTTGTTTGGTTGTTTGGTTGTTTATTTATTTATATAAGTGGACACTGACAGATTAAACGTGTCTCTTCATATGCAGAGCTAGATGATCGCTACGCGAGAAGCAACGATCACAATGCCGACATTTGAATGGTTTTGCTCCTGTGTGCTTGCGATAGTGACGTGTCAACTCGTCAGAGCGGGCAAATCTCCATTC
This sequence comes from Galerucella tenella, assembly GCA_910591685.1. Taxonomy (NCBI): domain Eukaryota; kingdom Metazoa; phylum Arthropoda; class Insecta; order Coleoptera; family Chrysomelidae; genus Galerucella; species Galerucella tenella. The sequence continues at coordinate 10,867 of CAJUYH010000028.1, forward strand.
GCACCCCTCCCAGCTGCACTTGTACGGTTTTTCTCCTGTAACAGACGAACAAACAAAAATTTAATTAAACATGAATTTATATATTGGCATATCAATTCACCTGCATATAATCTCAATAGTATTCGTTTCATATTTTTCCTTTTTTATTTTAATGAAAAAATATTGTTGTTTGTTTTTTAACCCAGTTTTCAGTATCTATGGTATATACCAACGACCTCTGCGGCCAAGCAAGATATATATTATTAACCAACCCTATAAATAATCTATTCATGCATTATTAAAGGTAGTTGACGTTGATGAGGTGACGCGCGCACGCCTGTTGGCAGAGACGATGTGGGGTTTACCACCTGTGGCATGATGTTGTCGATGATAACAAGTGAAACGGTGCATCAAAACTGAAGCACGGTCGAAAGCGGATATGAAATGAAAATTGTACGATCGACATTTCAACTCATTCTTTTTCTTATCTTACAATAACATCTACTGAGCCATAACAATGCAGTGTTTTATGCACTGACAGATATGACGAAATGACAAATCACGTTATTGGAGCACAAGACAGTCAAAATATATTCTATATTTATAAAATAGCTGTGTCCAAATAATATATCTCACTCATTCTGTATTAATATTGTTGTTGGTATACATATCAACAAATCAAAATAATTGATATATAAATCCTAATTCTTTCTCGCGAATTTATTGACATTTAATTTAGTGTCTTTTTTGTTTAGAAGACTTTGAGCTCATTTTTTTCATTCTTCTCATTTTTATATATTTTCTTTGGACCATTTTTCACTTGAACGAAATAAATTCAAGTTCACATATTGATTTATTTGATACAGGAGCAAATGGGTTTTTATTCCCCTATGACCACATATGCCCAAGGTCTCACACTATTCACACACATACACACGTACTCATATGGTGACAGTTGGGAAATTTACAAAATATCAAGCTTTGTCAGTGTTGTTGATGTTGTTGTACACCCATGAGGCATTGTCAGTGACTGATATTAAGACAAGAGCATGAAGCACGCACGTATACGCATATATATGTATACAAGTAAATGTGGCTGTAGATAATTTATACTACAGTTTGTTTACTCTCCTCACTCTTCATCACCTTCATCGCACCTTAACCCCGTCCTGTTACTTATATATCGTGTAAACGAACTGTCGTAAAATGTTCTACCACTCTTTTTCCCCATTGGCCTCCAGCACTCACGTATATGTCTAATGTAAGAGAAGAGTCTTTCCGTGCGTCTGGGGTCGACGGCGACAAATCCAAAATGAACGTGGCTTGGCATAACCAAATTCCACCTCATTCAACTCCCTGTCGTCCGTTCTCTTTCTCTCTCTGTTTCTCACACACACTCACGTATATCGTGGCTGGTGCACACGTCAAGTCATTCCCTTGCGTCGTGAACGCAAGTAGAAAATTCCTCGCGACTTCTATACGGCGACGAACGAGAGAAAATGGAAATAGAAAAGCATGCGAGAGAGGTAGATCAAGTGATAGTATAGAATAGAGCATCATTCCCCGTATCTTTTCTGTACCGCGCGTCTTTTCTCCAAACTCACTTTATCTCATTCTATACTCTCTACTATGCTACCGCCGCCGCCGCCTGTCTTCCTTTCACCCTTCAGCGAGAAAGAGAGAAATGAAGGCGACTTACAATACTGCGCGTTCTTAACCACCCTCTTGTACCCGTCGTACACGACCATCCTCTACATCGTTTCCACCATTGCTCTCACGATGGAGAGTTACTACAGGACGATTCGAGTGAAAGGGGATTTATTTCTTCCAAGCGATGGAGACTCGCTCGCGTAAATGGCCAAGCGTACACTCATCCCAACCAGCCGTATCATACTGGTGCGCCATACCCTAACATTATACGTAAAAAAAAAGGAAATTCGGATTTTTATAGAGACAGAGAAAAAAAAAGAAGGGATAGAGTGAAAGAGATGAGTAAAAAAAACGAAAAAAAAATGCCATTGTATATAAAATGAATTGTCGAGATTTTATATATATACTATATCGTGTACTTATTATAATTATTGCTTTTTTTTTTCATTTTTAGTGATGGAAAAAAACAATGATATAAATAAAAAAAGGAATGGAATTCAATTGATTCACCGTGGGATGAATAATTTAGCGGGGAACAATGTGCTACGCGGATGCCAGTCTCAACGCCGGATGTCACGAATTCGCATTCATGCACGGCAGCGCAACGAAGGGTAGTCATTCGCTTATATTCTTTATATATCTATCTAACTATATATGTATAATATCAATTTATTTATGCGTATGTAATGTATATGGATATATTATATGTACACGACAATGTCCAAATACGCATGGATTGGCCTGCGTGTCAGGCTTCAAACACGCATGCACAATATTCATGTTCTATAGGCAATATAGATATAGTGGGAAGAACAATGACGGATTAAAAGAAATAGGAGAGGCTAACGCGCGTCACGAGTTTTATCGTGCCATAATAGAGCGACTGTGGCGTGCGTTCAGACCCCGTAATAAAGTTGGATTAAACGAGACGGCGCTTAGTACCTCTTTTATACAACCAAGCAAGACGAGGAGAAGACAGTAAATAAAAGAAGAAAAGAAAAGTGGAAGCAAAAAAGTGGCGGGTGAAAGCAGGGAACGATAATGAAGAAGGGAAATAAAAAAAGAAAACAAAGCAAAGATAAGAACGAAATTTAAAGTGATATTTCGTAAAATGAATGCTAGTAATTATACGTTTGAGAAATATATACTATACCGTTTAATATTTTTAGTTGACGGAACAATTTAAATGACTGATATTTTTTTTGAACATTTGACATATTAGTGAAATTAAAATTTACAATAGATTCTCAAAATAAATATAATATCCCACGAAGAAAAATGTATTGTAATTTGTAAATCATCTCATGTGTAATAATGGAAGTAATATATTAGTTTTGTACAAATAGTTATATTTCACATGAACTTTTATGGAGTTTGCGTTACAATGTAGAAGTACATCTATTGTGAATTGAAAATGGGCGCACGATTGGGGTTGAAATTAGCATATAAGGCAATAGGGTGAGAAGTGATTTTTTGTCGTTGCCACCGTTTCATCCGGGGACACGTTCATGACCGAGTCGGTAGTATAGCACAGCCGTCTCGGTGTATTGCGTCGATATGTCAGAATCCGTCGGAGTTAACGCGTGCTGGTCGTCTTTGCATTTTATTAAGGTTGCCATCGTGACGTCGCGCGATATAGCCTATTCACTCTATCATCGTGCTATACCCTACTGCCCCTCGTCAATATGTCCTTTTATTTATTTTCTTTATTGACTCTACATCTCTCCATGCAGTCGTCCACTTCCCTATATATATATTTTTTCATATCCATATACATATATGCGCAGCATATATGAATGTCCCTGAGAAGAGTTTGGGAATTTATAGTGATACGAGAAGTCTTTTTTTTTCCAATAGTCGTGAGCAAGACGAAAGTTATAACTCATGTTTGCGTGTGTGTGTGTGTGTGTGTGTCAGTGCATATGTATGTATATTTCGATTACGCCTGCACATACCACAATATACATTATCGAGCAATAACTTAAGATTTTCGTCACAACAAGAGTATGAAGAGATAGAGAGCGAGAGAGTGAAGAAAATTTTATGTTCACAATAACATGGTTGAAGAATAAAAAATTGGATGGGAGTGTAGAGAACCTACAAGGAACAAAAATAGTGGTTAAAAGACGAAAATAATAATTCGTAAAAAGAGTGTATACCGTATAAATTAGCGCCATTGCTTTCACTTCTTACTACAAGCTTGGAACATGGAAATGCAGTAAAGTTATTTGGATACGCGCTCATTCATAATATAATGGAAAATTCCTACGTTCATTCCTATATTAAGTAAATCATATTTATTTTTTCTTACGCAAATGGTTTTTCAATCACTGTTGTCACGGATTGACACCCGCAATCACAAACGTCTTTGTAGTGGGTTTTGCATTCAACATAAGCAAGCTAACAATATAGGACACACGTTTCAAGTGAGCGTGAGCACGAAAATGATCTTATAGTCAGTCACTATGTAAATACATCAATGGCAGACGTACTATATACATTTTGGTTTAAAAGTTTAAAACCCATAGCCACGCGTTCTCAATACGTTTTATACTGTTTTGTACTTTGTCTTTAGCTCCATATATTTCTGTTTCTGTGTATTAGTCCTCTTTATACTTTATCTTTATCGAGTACTAAATTCTATTCTCTCTGTCTGTCCTCACTATCACTACCACCACACCGTCACTATCATCGTCGTCGTTGTCCGTTGTGAATGCGCTTCTGAACGGATCAAAGTCGCCTGCCAGCGCAGAGAACGAGAGAACAATGGCGTCCGGGAATGGAATTTCAGAATGGAAAGTCCCTGTAATTGGAAATCTCTCTCTACTTTCAGTATAATGTCGTGGAACCAACATCGCGAATGCGTTTTGCATACATGCACAAGATCGATATTCCTACAATATAGTTTTTTTTTTGACATACACAAACGTTTAGCATTTGTGCAATCGTATTTCAAACTATTTTGTAGAAATAATGGTATTGCAAATCTTTAAAAAAAAAAGTGAAGGAAGGTGAAAAAGGGTAATGATAAAAATATAAATTTCTGTTGCAAATTAAAATCTGATGTTTTATAATAAGCAGAAAAATAATTGAAATGGTGTAGAATCATGAGTGAATATAACAATCTATTAAAGTTGAATTATTATTTAATTACAGAGAATGATATGAAATAGATTGATATTGATATTAAGTGTATTTTGAACCAGATCAAAATACAGTGTAAAACATTAATTTCCAATGCTCTATTGCCTTACTCGAGTTCTACTATCTATTTCAAAAAAAATATCGTTGACCTGAATTAAATTAATTCCTACTGTGATATTCGTAATGGCAACAAAGAAAAAAACAAAGAGAAACAAAATGACTAATAGTAATGTCATAGAATTCAAATGACGATAATACAATTTCGTAAATACATGAAAAATATCAATACTAACTCAATAGTCATAGCAATTTTCATAATCTGAAAATAGGAGGCGGTTTCCATTGAAATACCAAACAATATGAGAAAATGAATTTTTATATAGTACAGTAATATATTGCAGCGGCGTCGAGAGTTCTCAATTTGTGCATCTATATATATATACGCAAACATATGTATATGTGGGTAATAATATGGAATGAGATTATTAAAACAGTACTACTATACTCTTATAGCTCGTGGCGTTGTGACACGAGTATAGAATTTATAACTGAGTAATTCGCGCTGCGACGCGAGTGAGCGTAGTATGCATAATCCTCAAGTGTAGTTAGCAGTTGTGTTCAACGATCCACATCAGTGTGAGAACAATTTGAATGCGGTGGTTGACTGCAGCGCGATCATCATCGTCATTATCATCATCACCAGTATCACAACAACCATCATCACTTCGCGTCGCACAATACCCCTGTTTATTCCCTCTCTTGATGTCTTCTACTCGTATTACCTGTCTTTGATGGTAGAGTATAGGCCGCAACTTCAACGACGAAAACTCGTACCGTAACTGCGGAGAGAGTCGGTTACTCAACATAAAGGATGGTCAAAGCGCGCAAGAGGGCTGGGCTAAGGGTAGTGAGGGAATGAACGGAAGGGATTAGATGCTTGGTCGTTAATTATTGTCCTTGTGATGCCATCTATCCACAATGACTATCCCGTGACGCCATAATTCTCTATTTTCCACGCCATCACCACTATCGTGGCTCATCCTCAAACCCCATGATCAGAGAAGAGGCCGGAGGGAGATAGAGCTCTTCTCTTTACGGTATACGGATATACATACTCTTGCGCAATAATATCATGTTCACGAGAGCTACTTAATGCCTTTCATCTGTGTCAATAACGCAGCATGCGTTGACCGTCATCAGACTACAGAAAGTTCGTTTCAACGACGTTAAGGGTTGATTATACATATAACTACATATATATATTCGTGTGAAACAATTGTAAAAGAAGTGAGGGGTCGAAATTTTGACATCGGATCTAGTATACGATGTATACAACTGGCTTATTCAACACAACATAGTTTTATTTTTCATTTGTTTTCATCAAGACAGAGCGAAATTTGGGAGTGAATAGTAATTGAGAATAATTGAATTGTTGGGGATTTAATGGTGAGATTGATTATACTACGATGTCGACAATGGAGTTGCATTTGCTTGAAGACATGCACGAGGATGTTTGGAATAATGTGAGAATAACGCCAAGCTGATGAAGTGAGAGAGAGACATAAAAGGAGAGAACGCAAGTAAATCAGCTAGCAAGTTACGCCGAAGACGACGACGACAACGACAACGATAGCGATGACGGCAAAGACACATATTATGGAAACAGATGCGTTCCGACCCGATTATCCGCATAATTGTCACCATGTTTGTATTCAACCAGTTCTATCTCTATATCAATCCTCAAATTATTATACCCAGTTGCACGATTTCAATTCTCTCACGAGACGTCTACATGTTCATAATTATTTTTGACTCTATTCTATATTGAAACACGCCGACAATCGCATTATTTCAATTCTGCAATATTAATCACGAACTTTTTGAAAATTGGAAAAGACAAAAATTTGGAAAAATTTTTCCTATACAAAATGAATAATTTCACTATGACATTTTTTGTACAAAAAAAATTAATCTACAGTACCTCATAAACATGTTTAGTCACGGTGAAACTTTTATAGTATAGTTTGCTATAGAATTAACTAATAAATCAAACAATTTACTCCGTATTTACAAAAGAATACTATAAAAGAGCAACATCTAAAAATGTATAGTTGAATATAAAATAATTTAGTATATTTCGAGATATATTTTACTGTCCTATTTTGTTCCGTGCCCGAAAATTAGATTTTACCCCACATTCAAATCTCTGTCGACCGTTAATCTTCCACATTGTTTATCCTTAATTACACGTTACAATATAGCTCTTCGTACGTGAATATCAATTTACGATTACTCACCCGTGTGTGTTCTCTGGTGAGCTTTGAGATGTGAACTTTTTGTATATACTTTTTTGCACCCTGGGAACGTACACTTGTGTATCCTGCGCTTCGTATCCTGGGGACTATGTTCATGGCTTCTGGCATGATGCCTGCTTGCAACGGCTGCCGCTACTGCCGTTGTGCTTGAGTGCGCATGTTGTGTACTGGCAACATTTGGAAAACTATTCGCCGTGACTGAAATTAATCTAAAATAATGGGGGAAAAAAAGCAATATAAGCAAAGAAATAAATAATTAATATAAATTATTCAAATGGTAATATTAATTCGTAATGAATTAAGATTTGATTGGAGCTTACCTGGCGACACCTTGGCCATTGCTCGCTGTAACCCTGACAATCGCACTCCTACCACCCGTGCCGTGCAGATTTAAATTGTGTACATCCAACATCGAACTCCCGCTGGACGAATGACTTGAATTTGAGTGTCCTTGACCTGATTCAGGGCTTGATGGTGGCGTAAGAATTTGTCCTTCACCTTCACATCCACTGTCATCCTCCTCCTCAATTTCCTGCACACAATATCGATGTGCCTGATTGAAAATTAATCATGACATTTTCACATTTTCACGTAAACACACATAAAAATTAATTGAAATTTACCTCATGCTCCTCGTCCTCCTCCAGATCTTCACTCGGTTCCTTTTTGAGGATGAGTGCCCTGCAGGAGAGGGTCGGCGAGCTGTCCCATGATAGGGCCGAACACGCCGAGCTAGCTGAAGACATTGATAGGGAGTCGAGATGACGATCTAATAGATCCCTGTCCCGACCGTTGTGATTGTGATCACCTGGACTGAACTTCATGTCGTCGAGACAAAGTGGATCGCGATCATCTGGCGATGAAGCCACCTGCGAGACATTCAACTGTTCCAATATCACATGTAATGATTAATTGTAAAATAATTTTAATTATACATTGCGCAGTAATTAATAGATTTAATGCTTACCTCCATTTTGATTTGGGATTCATACTGTGTGGTAGTTGTGCATGTTGTCGCTGTCCACGATATTGGTGGCGCTCTAAATAAATTCCATGGCGCTGTATCCAATTCTGTGGGTAGCTTTTTGTACGATTGTAGTTTGGGCTCGTCCTTCAGGTACCTCTCCATCTCGTAGCATGTCTGTAATTAGGTAAAGTAATGTACAAATATTAGTGACGTATCCAGAGTAATACAATAGTGATGGCGAAGGGAACGGTGAGAATCAAAATTAATATTTGCAAAAATGCCAGCTTGGGATAGCTTCGCAAGTACAACGTAGGACTATACTAGTGTCATATGAGTTTGGCCAATTTCGGTGAAAGTACTAGCTGCTCGCATTACACGATGGAAACAATGTGTATAGTAAACAGTATGATAATAATTCTGACTCTCTAAACAACATAACATAGTTTGGATAACTATTCGATCCAATATTTACACATAAAAACTATTTATTCAAATGAATTCTCACTAATATATCGTGGGCTCATTGTGAAAACTGACCAAGTCAAAAATTGGAAGTTTTGAGTTAATACGACCAAATTACTAGTAAAAGTAATTTGCATTGGTAGAAACATTCACCGAATCAATATATTACTTAGAACGGTGGGAATAAGCCTACCCGATGATGACGATTTAAATATAGGCACTTTTCACTACAATGAAAAATGACCAAGTCGGTTTGGTCATCTTTCATTGTCATCATATTTTAAACATTTATAAGTACATATACTTCATACATTCAGTGTAAAAACTATATTTGCATGCAAGGAAAACTTGGTCTTGTATAAACTTCTAAACTTTAAACGTAACTTCAAACATAATTGTAATTTAGTCAGAAAATTTGGAAGCATTCCATGGTAGTCCTGATTTCCACTGGATATGTATCTATATATAATCCGATGGTTTTTATAGTATTTAATCAGTATACTAAGAGTAGACTTGGCAATCAATATACATTCGAGAGATGAAAGACATATTGGACAAGTGTGTGAAACTATATTAAGAACAAGAAATGGTGATGGCTGTATTTTCCTTTTCTTCCACTTTCACGCCTTCTTTTCGTGTCTTCCTTGTTCTTTCGTGTTTCGTAAACGAGATTACTTTATTACCACCGACGTTTCATATTCCATCGCCCAACTGAAAGGACGCTCACTCGCTGTTAATGAAAAATGGCTCTTACAAGACTCATGATGTATTTTCGATAAAGTTCTCACTAGCAAAGTTTTATCGTTGAGCTAAACCTTCTGCAGAAATGAAAGTTTAATTTCATATTATACAAATTATTCTTTCAACGATGGACATAAGTATATATATACAATGTATATATCTGTATATATGAATTCAATAATGTTTTGAATTTAATTCTTGAGTGGAAATAATAGCCATGGGGACAGCGTCTTTTTCATTACTCATCTTCCGAAACTTTCTTTAAGTATGCCAACGGCATTATGATATATCTATCGGTAATTTCATCGTCCAGTCAAAGCAGCCAAGAACAAATGATAGAATATAAAGTGATTTGAGCAGATTACGCTGCATACAAACCCAAAAAGTTTTATATCGAACAAATTGCGAAACACTTCATAAAGTTTGAATTCGCCGATAAGCATTCAAACAATTTGTAAACCCAGTTTGTATTCTATTACCTTATTAATATTCACGCTAATTTTATTCATAAAATCAATATTGCAATTGAATTAATTTCGCAAATACACACTTTGAAATATAATACATATCCACAAATCATTCATTTATACATTGCATTTTATACATTTGTTATGACATTTTTCATCTACAATAATTCTATCTGATCTGAAATAAAATTGACACGAAGTAGATCGCCAGATTAATGAGCCGAGAAATTTTCTATAGTGTAGATCACTGTAACTAACAACCAGGGTGCATTCCGATTAAGCGATCTAGAGCTTTACGAGTTTTATCAAATAGCCGTTTATATCAATACAAACATTCAAATTCATATAAAAACACACATTTATATACACATAACAACCAACATTTTGTTTTCTTTTTTTTCCCATTAGCACCGTTAAATCCACAACTCTGTCAATAATTTAACAGAACCAGTTATATATAATTATGAACTCGATATTTTCTTCGCTGTATTTTAGTTATTTCGTTGCTTTTCACAACGCACTACTTCCCATAATATATACATACAAATTACTGTCAAGTACATATGCGCATTTCTCAATGACGCGGACATTGGATTATGCTCATTTGCATTTACTTTATCATGTTAATGTTCATAATATATATATATATATGCGGTGCTGATTGCTTGTCGGAGCGCAAGTTTTATGCTGGTGGATGCATACTTCTACTTCACATAAATCCATGTTCCGAAACTCAACATTAATACTACCACTTGATATTTCAAATTTGAACGCAACTATACACATGAATCTGATGCATCATAATGTACATGTAAATAAAACAAACAAAGAATAATAGTGGAAAATTTCGAAACAAAAGTATAAAGCGGGGAGTTTAAATAGACATATCAGAGCCTTGGGAAATCGATTGGCGAAATGTGGAAGACACTAGCGGAGGGCTGCTTGTCTGGGGTTAGCCTGCGGGGATAAAACGTGGGATGAGGAACTTGTGGTTAGCATAAAGCCAACGTTTTGCTTATTCACAAACGTGTGAAAAAAACAAAACGATTTCAAACAGTGCTTTGTGAGTATATTATGTATATATATATAGGTGCACAGAAAAATGAAAAAAAAAGGGTTTGTTTAGAGGCGTTAAATTTAAACTTTTGGGAGGAGCATAATAGTGGGGTTGCACCTGTGGGCAATTTCATTTCCGTCATTTCGATCTTCACTTTTACTTATCATCCTCTTCTTCCAGCATTCGCTCAGTACTCTCTCTATTTTTTCACCTCTTCAATTTTTATTTTTTCTTTTTCATCTCGACAACTCGAATATTTATTGATCATGTGCTGGGAAATGAAATATATTCGTTTGAGGCAATGTACAACGTACTTTCATGATAAAAAATGGAGCAGAGAAGAAGTATAAGTATATGGTTTAAGAAGTCAAAAAAAAAAAGTGGCAATAAAAAGGGTAATGGGAGAAAATTCGACAGTAACAATTCGAGGAAGTAGTCCTGGTGGTTACGGCGAGATAAACCATCCCCGTTCAGTGGTGAAGTGGTACGTGAAGCCGTGAATAACACGATTGAGTGCGCGACAGAAAAATAGTGCCAGAAATAGAAAGAGTATGATAACAATATAGAAAGATTATCGGAGAATGGCGGATGGAGGGCGACTGTACAGTTAGAGAAAACGAGAAAGTGGACGGACAAAATAGGAGCGTAGAGCACTCGAGGGTGGAGATAATCTTCAGGTTCTGTGCCCAGCGTGCTTCTTTCACCCTCTCACTCTCTCTTTCTCTCGTTGAAAGCTATCCACGACTCGCCGGAATGAGAAGTTCAGCCGTAATTCCCGGCGACTGTCATTAACAGAGCTTTCTCGCGGCTCCGCTCGAGAGAAAATGAATGATAACCGCCAGACTTCTTCTTTTTTTTTTGTCGTCTCGTCTTAGCTCCCTTTCACTTCATAGCTATTTCTTTTCGCGATTTTCTCGTCACTTGTCTCTCTCATTTATTTTTCATTTCCACTGCATCCATGTGAGAGTATCAATGCCCGCCTGACTCCGCGCCACGCCGGCCCCAGCGGAAGTTACCTTCGTCAATGAGAGAAAGAACGCGAGAAAGACAGCAAAAGATAGTGAAAATACCAGCGATGGCATTGTGCCAGGCCGTTAAAAAGATTCTCGCACAACTTTAAGAACGCCGTAAAGCCACAAAATTTATCTCATTCGCGTTGCTATATTCAAGCGATTGTAGAAATTATCAACCAGGATGATATCATTGCGACTCTTCAGCTTGAATTTTCACGTCAAATAACAGTGTGAAGGTCAGGAATGCCGTTTTGTCTTTTCTATTTTTTTTCATTGTATGTAAGCAGCCTTTTCCGAATTAATACAAATGAAACAAATGAAAAAAAAAAAAAAAACCAAAAAACCGACAACTTATAATAGTCGTGAATGCGTGTGATATAATGACCACATTTTTTGTTCGTGGGTCAGACAAGAGTGTTAACAAGCTCCAACTATCAAGATGAGTGACTTATACAATTAATTTGAGCTGTTATATTGTCGCATGGTATATATATATATATATATATATATGTGTGTATATGTGCATAAGCCAACAGTTGACAGATGTTTTTGCGAAATTTAAATACGTAAAGAGACAATAAGCACATACATCTTTATGTATGTGTTATTATTTATTATTACACTCTTTCTCGGATACTCCTTTACAATTGTCTGTGATGTCATGTTGTTTGAAGACATTCATGCATCTAGGCTCGTTAGTGCACAATTTGTTAAATGCGCTTAAAATACCGGGGGAAAAAAAAAGAATAAAAATAAAATTCATTTAGCGCTGTGTGAAACTTTGCTCGATTCCATTTTATGTTCAAATAAATATATGTATTTACATTAAAATTACTTTCATTTTCTGAAACCAAATGGCATTTTTTTTTTCCTCATGGATTAGTTATTTGTAATTGTGTGTGTTTTAAATGGAATAACGCGGAAAGTGTATTGAAATTGTCATTTACGTAAGGGCTATTGTAAATCGTATCCGACTGATTCACCGGTTACTCAATTTCTTTTTTTTTTTTTGTAAACACTCGGTGACCATTAATAGAACGAACGGCAGCGCGCACATGTGTGCATATATGTATGTGTGTGATGTGAAGAATGAGAACGCGTGATTTTTGTCACAAGTGACCCATAGCGGTATGAATGTCGTCGTAGGTATACCCATAAAAATGCAGCCCACACGCATATATACGCTCTCGCTGTGTATTATCGTTATTATATGGCCACTATATAATTCTACTTCTGTACAATCTGTATTTTGTTTGCTACATAAACCTACGAATAGGATTATGTACCCTTCAATGTGATCCGCCGCCTGCAACACATAAAATTCTTCGATCATCGACATGGACAAACATATTATGTTTTATCGTCGACCAACGTGGCATTCTATAAAGAAGGCAACGAAGAACCGTCTTTTTAGCAATTCATCAATTATATAACCATTCTGATATGTATAGTAACATTTTTTTATTCTTGATTGAAATTTCTTCATCAAATAGATAATATGTTGCGAATGTAGTAAGTCTGAACATTATGAAATTATGAGTCTCATCTATTTCCACGCACAAATTCCTCTCTTTTTTGTTATTATCTTTAATGCACTATTATATGTTGGAAAAAATTCATATTTAACAACATTATCATGGTCATCATCACCATAATCAAATTTATATATATATATATATATAGAGATGGAAGAATTTGGAGGATGAATATGACGGAAAATAAAGCATTGATTAGAGCTATTCTAGCTGTTCAGATTGGAAATTGACATATCCATTATTCGATAAAAAGCAATCACTTTTATTTTCTTTCACAATCAGCTACATAAATGGATGCTGAATATATATATATATATATAATACACGCAACGAGAATGCAAGAGCGAGAGAGCTGAAATATATATCGTCAGTCCGGTATAATATGAAATATGTATCCGACGTGTCGTCTGATCGGATAGAGAGCGAGTCTCTGTATGAGTAGGTACTTGGTGCTTTCTATTCACGATAAATGGTGAGAAACACGTGTGATACAAAACACGCAGGAAAACTGGATGAAGGGGAGAGAGTATAGGAGGCGAGAGCTGGCAGCAAAGATAAAAAGGATAGTAATAGTATGCAGTGGTTCCGAAATGTCAATACGTCATCCGTTTTCAACTTTTGCAACGAAACACACAAATGCTGAGATATCTCCAAAGTATCTGATACTATAACACATATACATAGGAATGTATATGATTAATAAAATACCTATATACACTTCTTTCCATTTATCACTCTGAAATAAGAGAAAAAAAACTCATTCTTCTCTCTCATAGGTACACATAGCCAAAAAAATATTCTTCTCACAAATACGCGCGTGGAGGATAATAATTAATTTGATATCGAATATATATACACATTTACATTTTCCGAAAGAGACAAAAGAAATAGAGTATGCATATAAGTGGACTTTATTGAATAAGACACGCAATTCTGGAGACACAAATGTCGCAGCAAAAGTTGTATATATTAATTTAGTCTCCGACAATACATATTGAAGTTGAAATTCATACGCTGTCAGGCGCAGCGCTCGGTCGAGTGAACGGATAGACATTATGGATGTCAGACGAGAGAAGCATTTCTCTGTCTCCCTCTATCTTTTTCTCGCTGTCTTGCTCCCCCCACTCACTCTCTTTCGAGACAGTGAATACTAACGTATATGAAGCGTACTCTTGTACGTGCAAGACGCGTTGGCGTAGCTCGGATAAGTGCAGAAGCTACTGAGAGAGGCTAGCATCTATGTATACCTACATGTATATCACATCACATCATATACATATAATACTATACATCTGCATATATGTGTGTATATAGAATTGGAGAGGGAGGGAGAGAGAGCGAGAAGGGAAGAGAGCCATGGAGAAAGGGTAGTGCTCACGTTCTACTGACGTGACATCCTATCTTGGAGACATGGGCTGCATATAACGATGAATTCTGAAACTCGGCCTCTCATGGCTGCTCTTGAAGGATTTTCCATCACAAGTAAAGCATACTTCCAATTCACTATATATTTATATGTATTTTGAAGTGGTGAAGAAAAACCCTGATGTTGTTAAGACATGATAATGAATAGAATCGCCGGTACCTTTGTGACGATAGTGGAATATATGACCCACAAAGTGCCCACTATATGTAAAAAGAATTCATCATGCGTAGATGTATCAAGAGCGTAGAGAAGTGTCTCTCATGAATTCATGGTATATTATATGAAAAATATATGAAGTTGGTGCACAAGCAGGGTTACAGGTTGGCACGCATGAGGAGAAAAAGAGAAAGACGCAGGGAAAGAAGAAGATGAAGAAGAAAAAGCAAGGGGAAGGTTTATCATTCATAAAAGGCGCACCCCTAGAGCCATTTTAATGAGGCACTTTACGATGTCTGCACAATGAACGATATTTCTCGTTAAACGAGCGTTAAGGGCGCGATGCAGGTATCATTCATTATGCTCTTCTCGTTGTCGTACTTTTGATGTAAAAAAAAAAGATGAAAAAAATACGAAGAAAAAAAGAACAGGAAAAAAAGCACAATCAGGCACCTCGGTCTTATTTTTTTTTTGTAGTATCTAAGAGATTTTTCGTTCCAGTTTGAATAATAAAATGCTGTATGTTGTCGTGACATAAAAGAACAATTACGTGATGTGGCTGGAACGTATTGATAGTATTGTAACAAACGTGTTTCTACATTAATATGATTATTATAGGTTTTTCATTTTGTGGCTTTTTAGTGATACATAAAAGTATCATATGATGTAGGATAATGTGAATTGGAATGACTCATTATGTCATTAATACGTTATTAAATATTTCTCAGTCAATCCAAACATACAGGAATAATGTTGCCAGCTAGATCGAATTGGATGGGGGTGTTCACAAGCTATCATTATTGATCACGGTGTCATATCGATAAAAAAAATCTTCTCTTAAATAGATGCAATAGGGCCCGCAGCTAAATGCATTAGGTATATTTTTGCATGTAATTCAACAGCCTACAATTTTTTACATAGTAATGATAGATAGTATAATATTCAGAGGAAGTAATATAATCGTGAACTTGTATAGATTTTAGAATTCCAAAAATTTTATCATTTTACGAAATCACAAAATAACTTTATTTTGTTCTAGGCCGAATATAAGAACTTCGATAAATACATAACACTATATCACAACACTGTTGATAATTACAAAAATATGGATAATTTTTCTTATAATACACTTCAAGCATGAACAATATATATATATGTGTCATTCTTAACCAAAGTTGGAATTTGAATTAATAGTACCTCTGACTTGGTACAGCAGGATTGCAGTTTTTCGGACGTAGGCATGCATAAATCCTAATTGCGACTGCAGTGAAGCCCGTTCTATATAGTTCGAGCTACGGTGATGATTTCAAAGTCTTGCGAATGGAAGCAACTACCGAAGTATCATGATGAAGATCAGCTATTTATATATATGTATGTATGCATATATACATGTAATATACATGGAGTATCTGTTTAAACACATAAATAGCATATGGGTAAGAGTTGAACGAGAAATCATACACTCCTTGTTTCCGTATAAAAGCAAACGTTCCTTCGCATACCTGTACATACGAGTAATAAAACCGAAACTTGTCGTACGCATTTCACGCTGTATCACCATGCAGACAAAACAACTTACGTAATATATCTCTTCGCTTGCACTTTATTTTTCTTTCATGTGCATGCAAAAACGAGAGACCACAGTGGCCTTGATATAAATCATTACAATTTCGGAATCAAAATTTTTCATTGAGGCTGTATTGAAATAATGACAATACAATAAACAAGAAAAAAAAATAATTATCTGTTTTGTTATGGCAGTAATTTGTGGCAATTTGATAGATATTTATACATCGCCAATACGTGTAATACCCCATTTCAATTTAATTGGTACAACTATTGGCATGATTATTCTTGTCGCTAGACATTTCCAAATTAACCAATAATATTGTGAAATTAATTTATCCACGAATAAAATAGTCCTGTATTGTTGTATATGTATTACTTTTTTCGTTGCTGTTGTTGTTTTTATTCATTGGTGCGGCAACGGCTGTGCAAAATAGCCCAAAGCTCCTGGATACAGAATACAAGGGTGATAGTGGGGTAACATTAATTACCGGGCAAAGTAGACCATACGCAAGTACGGAAATAATTGGAAAAGAGTGAGAGAAAAAGTGGGAGCAAGAGTGAGATGGAACCAAAAAAAGCATAGTAATAAGGGTGTAACAGAAAGAGGAAGTGAGAGAGAAAACTGTGGTAGAGGGTGACAGAAAGGGAGAGAGAAATGGTGGAGAGTGATGGAAGGCACGTCGAAGGTATATATATATAGCGATAGTCAGAAAGTTCGATACCCGAGTCACGTGAACTAGAAAACGGAACAATTAACGAGTTTCGCTTGTTTCGCGAAATTACGATTTTGTCAATGGGATGAGAACTTCGTGCAGGGTGGGAAAATGATACAATGGAGAAAGTAGTCATGCCGCATACCAGAAAAATCCAACAAGAAAAAGATTTTGCGAATGTTATCCGTTTTACATTTCATAAATTAAAGAAATCTTAATGTTGTATCAATGAATTAATGGATAATTTTTATTGGAAATACGAACGCAATTTCTACTGAATGAATATGAAACTTCTCTACTATTCAGCATTTTTTATTGAGCATTTACTAAATATTAATTTCACATTTCGTAAAGTCAGAAATCATAACTTTTCCTGTTTCCAATGTATTGAATTTTATATAGTGAAAACTATTCCGAAAGAAAAACTATGTGAGGAGTGGAGGGTTCTTTTTATGAAGGTATTCTCTCAGGCAACTCTGTTTCCATCGTGCAAGATGACCAATCTCGGCATAAGTAATATTCAAAATAGATAAAACTCCTATTATTTCCTATATGAATTACTTTTTCTGAATAAGAATAAAAAATTGAAGAAAAACTGAATTGAAAGGAATAGAAAATATGTTGAATACTATAAATTAAATCCTGAATATTCTTTCTCTGTCTACTTCATTTCCGCTTTCTGATTCGGTTCATTTTTCCTTTCATTCCTTTCCATGCACCCTCCATCATCGTCTCTACATGCAGTCACTATTACCACCAGTCGGCTCGTTAACGTTACGAGCGAGGTTTAGTTACTCGCCGCATTCGCTCGCTTGTCGTGGGCGATGCATAATTCAAATCTGATTCCGAATGTCCGCTGTAAAGCAGAATGAAAGCTGTAAATTGGCTCACACCAAACTAACGTTTCTCACTATATTCTTCATCCTCCATTCCTGCCTGTATTGCCACCGTCGTTCATTCTGTTGTGAATTATTTTCCCGTTAACCATCGTATCGCGTCTACAAGAACAAGAATTGTTAGTTTTCACAACGAAAACCTAGAAACAGAAAATTTTATACTAAAATCTTCCGTTTTACATTTTAACTCCCCCCGAGTTGGAGTTGATCTATGGTTATATATGGATATATATATATCGTAAATTATGAAAACGTTGATTACATCAAGAGAAAAAGGTAGTACATGGAAGTGAATGAAGCGGCTGGAATTGGAAACTTTAATGCACTACACTATTGAGAGGGTGAACTGAAGAGAAGAGAAACAGAGAAAGTGAAAAACTACTTTTGATGATTTTATTTCTCATTTAATTTCTCGTTTTCCACGAAGAATTCATTTTCTGAAACATGAAGTAGTAGTTTTCGGAACGAAATAAAAAAATATATGCCACCCGCTTTCCTTTGCTCTCAACACAAGCACCTTTCTCGAGTTTCATACAAAGACCGGGTTACGAAAAAAAAACTTCAATCTTCACTTGGCAAATAACTTGTGACGTTTTGATAATACGAATTTTTCTTTCTGTATTTGAATTTAAATATTCAGAAATGTTTTCGATTTGAGTTTCTCGGTGTTGATATGGAAATGGGTTTGGAGAATGAGGTGTGCTATAGCTCACAACACATCCGGTAAATTTTACCAATAATAAACTACAGAAAAATAGCATGTACGTAAAAAAACACAGTAGGAAGAAAAGCGTAAAAAAGAGTATCTGGAAAGAAAATAAAACACTTCTTTGTGTTCACAAGACCAATGTTACTTCGATGTCTTTTAATCTACCTATCGTGTAGCCCTTTCATTTACCTTTTTATACTTTTTTCCGCTTTGAACTACGATAAAAGTACCATTAACTTTCGTTACAGTCAATTTTCTGTTGTTCTTCGCGTTATCGAACAATTAAATATCTCACGTTCACACGTAAAATAAGAAAACTGTACTTTTATTTCACTTATTTCATTTACAAATTAAATGTTTCTAACTGTACATTCTCCTATTGATACAGTTGATTTGGACGATACTACACCTGTTCAGCCATACAACTCAAATCCTTGGCACTCATACGACTATTACAGAAGGCTACCGCTCGTAAAAAACAGGTCGTTTCCTCGTAGCGCAATCCTAAGTCCTGTCACCTAGATACCAACACACTGAAATTACAACTATTTCATTTAATGATGTGCGGGTAAAGCAAACGATGTTTTACACTTTTATGATACGTTATGTTATGTCTTTAGATTTTAATCATCGTACGTACCCACATCACATAGCAAAAGAGCACACGAAAAAGAAGTTTATCTTTTGCCATTGCAGCAGTTTTTTCCGAGAAAAAGTTGAAAGCGAGTATTTGACGAGAGGAAAAAATTGATTTCGTTTGCAGAAAAAAAGAACGACGAAGAGGGAATAATACAATCTGTTAAACTATTCATCATTTAACGGTAGGAATTTAATAACGCATGAATAAATAATTTGCCATTACATAGATTTCTTTAGAAGCAGGAAGAAAAATAGAAGGAATTGAATGAATCGAATTACGTGATGGTGCTTGGAATCAGTATTTCGTAAGAAGTTTGTCGATTATCTAAGGGATGGTGGAAGAGTGATAGAGCGAAAGGAACAGGCAGAGCGATTTCATTTCTTTCGGATTATTGTATTTAAGGATGTCCTGGTAAAAGCCTCAACAGAAAAAAGCATGTAATATATCTTGAAGATATGAATACCAATAATACCTTGAATGAAGACAGAATGTACATGATGAGAATAATTAAATAATCAATATAAAAGGTAATTACGTTACATGATATAAGCTGAACTACATAGTAAATTATATAAGTAAATATACAAGTATTAAAGTTAGGAAATCATCCAAAATTGCAATTTATACAGGCCATTATTTCTCGTTGATTGAATGTGCAAAAATTAAATGAAATAAAACAAAAATGATGAGGGAGATGGTCATTGCCTATTTTACAATGTGTGAATAATAATCTCATGTATGTCATTAGTGGAACGGCCTTGCGTTCAACCTTCACAAGAATTTCAATGCCGCCTCTGATTTCTTTGAAAGTAGTGTGCCAAATTTGATTCACAATTGTTGTTTGTGAAAAGCTGAACTCCACTGAATATATTGCAGATTGTTGATGTGTTGTCACTTTACTACATGACTTATACATACTATTAACGAACAAATGACGCTTCCAATCGTTCATCAATTAAGTAGATAATCTCTTCAATATTCTTCACAATCAGTGCAATATTCCTCTCACAATGATGCCTACATAGCATCACTCGGTCGTTAATACATTGCTCCTTACCTAGGATAACTACAAGGTTATCGAGAAAGCTATAATTAGCCATAAGACATGATTAGCGATTTGCAATGTCAATAAAATTCGAATAGGCAATCAGCCTGAATTAGTGAGTATATCATTGTCAGTTTTCACCGAGGTGGTTTAGGATTCGACTTGCAATTACGCAACAATATTTTATCCTCATTTGGAAATCATCCGCAGTCATTATATCAATGAGCTATGACCTCACATGGGGATTGACAGCACGGAAATAGATTCAATAAAATAGAATTGATTCGAAATGAGTTGATGTAATTTCCAGTTTTACCGGCGGAAGGGCAACGGGAATCGACGTTATCAAAAAAATTACTCTTGCTCACTACATTTTATGAGCGTTAAAAAATTCCTATGTTCGAAAACGTAACAGATTTTGAGAAGATAAAAATGAGCGATTGAACCAAACACGCACAGAGAGGAGAAGAGAGAGAAACAGAGAAGAACGATGAGGAAGAAAAATCATAATAAAGTTTCAAATTGCCGTATCACAATCAATATCTATGCTCTATTCTCGCTCACCTTCAATACAAACCAACTATGCTATATAGTTGGCTCTAATAGGTCTGGTGGTTTCTTCATAAATCAGAGTGTGAGATTATTTTCAGAGTGTGAATATAGACTATGCATGATAAAGGTTGGGGTGGAAAATAAAAATATATGCAAAGTCGACTGGGCACGAAGGAATGGCGTATTAAAATCGGCATAAAACGTTATTATCCGCCGTTGTAATCCAATGTTGAGCTGGCAGTTTCTCGCTCACTGCTTCAAGCCGATAATAGTTGTCGTTCCCTAAAATTCAACCTCTATACAGAAAAAGCGTTGGATTTTCGTAGCGTCAAAAAAATATATCAATAGAAAAAATAAAATGTTCAACACTTCAAAATCAAACATTTTTCTGCATGAAATTGTGTAAAATTAAAAACAATAATAGAATAGTAACCTTAGAATTTTAGTCATCTTAATTCATATTCGATATGGCTCTTCCATGTGTTGTGTAGAAGTTTCTTATTTATTTTTTGTGACCATCTCGTTCAGAGCTGGGGTGCAGAACATTCGCGCACAAACGTGACAGACAATATGCTTTATCATTAATTGTGTTTGAAGTCGAACAAAAGCTAAAGTATTTACTCCAATACAAACAAATGTGTGTTTTCATGTTCATCTCTTATAGTGGACTCATTTCTAAGATAAACCTGACGCTGGACAAAGCTGGGTGGGTTGTGTAGCATACATTGTTAGTTACCAGTAGGCCTTGGACCAGAAATTGATTGGATTCAACTGTAAATCTTTCCTCTTGACCGTCAACCCCCGCCTTTATTGCCGTAACAACCCTCATGGTTATACAGCGATGCGCTGTTGATATAAGACGCTGTAAAGAGTTACATCCCATACAGCTGGTGCGCTCGTAAAATTCCCTCTGAAACACGAAATACTATCACCAGGATCGAGTACTTTCCTGCTCACTTCTCCTTGCTTCTTGATATATAGACATACCAACTAACCATATACACTCATTTCTGCATAGTCTTTCTCCGTTTAGGAGAAAGAATCGTGAATCTGAACTTCATCTTCGGTTATAAGCAAGCGGTATCGTCATATGTTTGACTAAAGTTGAACATTTCATCGTTTGTATAGTTCCTTGAAAAGCTTTTCGAGAAAATCAACCTCCCTTTCGCTTATATTCCCCTGTTTATTCCACTTCTAAACTTTCACTTTTTTTTTCATCCTTAATAACGTCATATCGTCTCTTTTAGTATAGCATGAAAATAACCTTATGGTTCTTCTTCTACTTTGAGTTCCTCTTATCCATATTGCTTTAGGATACTTTTTATAAAGAAATAAAAATTGTTGTCATGTTGTGTGGAGCGTTAAAATTTAAAAATTCTATCTCCCTATTATATAAAACTATTGAATTTTTGAATTATCTTGCATATCACTATATTTTACTGTGGAATACAATTCGCTTAAAGCTATATAGATACAATACAAACTGTTTAGTGTTGCACATATTCGATAAAACGAATATATATATATATATACACACATATATGTATCGCACTAGTTAATATCATTATTGATTTTCTGTCAAATTCAATTGCAAGATATCTTTCTATTATTTCAAACATAGTATACCATCTCAATATTATCGTTTCCAACCTTATGGAAATCAATATATTCGTAAATACCTGCAGGTTACTGATGTCACCATGCGTTTGATGAATCGCAAACTCTTAACACCTGTTGTGGAACCTACTGTTCTCTCCAGCAGCGTTTTATTGTTAATTCAAGTCATTTTCATTTCATCGTTTTTATTGTTTCTGTTTTTATTCATTACATGGATCACATTTACCTATGCATACATCATAAGCTCGTCAAAGGATGCAAGATATTTTGATATTATCATACCACCGGGCACATTCATAATTTTACAATGATGATTGCGTTAAAACAATTATTTATGTAATAAAAATTAAATATAATATAAATATCTCTCTTTAAACATCAATATGCTACCATTCGTCTGGTTCCAGCTCTGCCTGCCTACATGTATAGGCTTCCCGTATCTTCAGATCCTCTTATGTACACGCTATGCAGTAGTCCTTCATATTACTGTATTTGTTCGTCATTCATCTGCTCATTTTCTCTCTCGTTCTTTCAATATTAACATTCCTTTCTCATTGCACTCGTATGACTGGGGAGTCGATACCACACTGCTATTCTACCCCCCTTATTGCTATGAAAAAATCCACTTCTGCATTATTTGCATGCGAAATTAATGCCTTTATATTCTATCTAAATTAAATGCAACTTTCCATAGAGAAACGACGATTTATTCGTTTATTCTGGCTACTTCACTGAAAAAAGGGGGAAGTTAAATCCCTGGAGGACTATCCCCTCCTTTATTATAGCTTGGCTCACCCTCATTCTTCAAATCCTCACAAAATTCTCCTTCATCCCCGTCGGCAATCACGGTGGTTGTTGATTCTTTTTCCCTTCCGTCTTCTTTGTATCGTTATATATATGTATATATTTTTTTACTCCGTTGCTTTTTCTATATAAAGAGGAGAGAAATGCTCGAAGAAATGACGGGAACTAACCTCCTTCCCTCACTGTTTCTTTCATCCCTGGCCGATCAGGTTTACTTTTCCAAAAAATCACGTCTTTTCTTTTCGCCGTACATGTTGTTTTTTCACCCCGATTCTCTTCATTTTTTATAACATAACTCACTCTTATATATGTTGGATATATATAAGAACAGAATTTCAAATGTCAATATGGATCATCAAGGACATTTTTTATCTATAGCTATTTAAGTGATCGTACTATTCGTGTATACTCGTATGCATGTGTATCCAGTCAATGAATTAATTTATCTGATAGGCGCCGTCGTGAGAGAAATTGGAATCAGACCAATCAGTCTACACGCGACAAATTTTTTATTTGCATAGGAATTAAATATATATTTGAATGAATAAAAAATATAACGCCGCCCTTTGAATCTTCATTTTGTAACTAACTCTTGGCAATCCTGTGTACATGATATATTTCGATTTCATTTGAATCGATCGTCTTTCAAAGCATTTAAATATAACAACATATATCACGAGAGTAATTTAAGAAGTCATCTAATTCATTAACAGTTCAAGTCTTCTGCAATTAGTCGTTAGTGTGCCACGAAAATGTTATTAAGAGTCCAATAAAATTTTCACATGACAGACAAAGCGAGATTTACAATGATGGAATGTGAGATACACCGAAAACAGTATAGAAAAACCAGAATAATGTTTAAAGGACATGTAATATTCCGAAATAAATCTTATGTACGTAATGGAAATGAAATTATTAAAAACAGGAAAAACATATATTCTCCTTAGTAGCAAACACAGGGGTATGCAATTCATTATACGCGCTCTCATATCACTTTTGTTCAAATTCATTTGTCCTCGTTAGTGAACGTACAGTGAGAGCGGATTTGTTTCAAAACTCAATTTTCTCCGCCCATGCTAAATGTACACGCGCAGCACCCTCTTGTCGCCTTTGACTCTTTTTTTATCAATTTCAAGCTTCTACGCACCAGTTTACTATACCAACTAAAATGATACACACATTTGGAGGTGTTAAATTGCCGACGCGAAATTTCAAAATGGTTTTTTCTCAATGGCTGAGAGATTTAAATGCTTGACGAACAAATGGGTGTCCACCGAAATTAAGACATTATGTATAATATAAGATATAATCTCACCTTGTTCATATCACATTATAGCTCAAATATATCTAGCTACATTCAATAACATATTTCTATGATTCCATACATAGGTTCTTCACAATGTAAACATACTCGACAATTAACTTAGAAAATATAAGATCTCCACTATAATATCATGAAATTTTCGCGCATAAATTGAATATAAGGACACACTCGTGCAACCTGTACATGTAGATCACTCGATTGCGATCGCGTATTACGATCATTTTCCATCGTGCATAATATCGATATTCTTCAGCATCAATATATGCATACAATGTACATGCTAAATAGATAGCTTATGGATGTAGGATATGGAGTAAGGTGGGATAGGGTACATAAATAGGGAGAGACGATAGACCTCCGGCTGTCCGCGGAATGCGACCGCCATCGGGCTTTGGGCTTCTCAATTCCGGAATTCCAATCGATCCTCAGTTAACCAACCTGGCAATAATCCTCCCTATTTCACTCGATCCCTTATATCTGGTCGTAAACAATGTGAAGTCACTCTATGTATCGTGCGTCAACGAGCACACAGAGTTCATACATCGATGCAGATGTAGCTGATATTGTTACGGAGGGGCCACCCTCATAGGCATCTATTTCCAACATAAGTGTCTATTATAATCCATTTCATATCGTGAGATCGACAATGATGAATGGCAGACATGCGTATGTTAATTGTAATTCGTAAGTTATATCAGTAAGCTTTAGATGAAAAAACAAAGCACTTCATTGGCAATCGAGAAGTTGTTTATATTTTCAGAGCGTTATTTCATCTTTCCCATTTCTTTAAATTGTATTGAATATTAACTGCATATATAATATATTTATATAACGTCTGGCTTTCATTGCCGACGGATTCACCTCTGTCTCTCACTGCCCTTGATAGTTCCTGATCCAGTTGAAATATATAGATGGCCATATATATAACATACCTCAATCATGTTGAGAATTCCTTATTGAATAGTATATTTGACATTTGATCAAAGCGAAATCTTATATGGTACTGAATAATATTTATAAGCAGATTATGGCCGACGAGCATCACAGTAGGAAAGCTATAAGCGGGAAGAAGAGGACTGAGGATCATTGAAGTCGTGTTCACTACACCGCCTAGTTTTGCCAGTTCGAAGCTCGTTGGCAAAACTTTTTATCATCTATATATGGATATGTGTGTGGACGTGTACCCAACTCTGCTCTGTACGCTTGGGAGACGAAGTTGGATTATAAAGTAGTCATAGAGCAAGTATAACGCAGTACGAGAGTATGAGATAAGTACGTTCAACGTAAATACAAACACTGAAATATACCTCGGAAGCATCACATTTTTAACATTAATATCTGTATAACGTAATTTCACCAAAATTCAAGTCACTCATCGAAATTGGACACCGTTTTATAAAAATATTCGATTAAATTATTTTCTGATATTCAATTATAATCGTTGCGTTGACATAGTGTATATGTGGAGATGTAATTTTCTTTAATAGGTATATTGGCCAGTGCAGGCACTCGAGAGTAATTGAACAAGAGCTTGAGTAAAAGAGAGAAAAAAAAACGAGCGAGAGTAAAGTAGCAAAAGCGATGAAATGGAACGGAAGGAGGGAAGGATACGAAACGAAATGAAATTTCTCGTTGGGTAACGGCGAGAAATCGCATTAATTATCAACGTGCAGTAGTAGTCACAGGAATTACAACCGATACGGACGATCGTTAATTACCGCACGGTGCGAGCGGCATTGCTGCGCCCAACGGTATTTATGACATTAACGACGAGCCGCATGGCGCTCCAACATATGGACACATACATATATGTTTCAGGTGAACGGTGGAAAAACTAGGAGAATGCAAGAGAACATCGATAATCTAGATATGTATTGAATTATCTTTTTCTCATGATCACGTCTTTAACGTCACTTTGATGCATGCCGCACTTCTCTCGACATAGTATTTGAATATATATTCATAGGTAAGCGGGAATGCAATTTGTCACGATACAAATATATATTATATAGTAATACAAAAATAATAGTGAATATAATATTTTGAAAATCCATGTTGAAAAAAAACGAATCAATAGATAAAACGACAATAACAATTCATCGGAACGAGAACATATCGGTATATGGCTCACCTACATATACGATCGTTTCAATATACATACGCAGCTATAAAATGCGCAAAACCCAAATTGTTGTCTATTTACGTTGTAGAAATATTGCAATCAGCGCAATATATGGATGATGACGATATACCAAAAAGATTTAAGGTTAAAAGAAAAAAATATGAGACAATTAAGAAAAATAATTGACCTCTCTATTTTCATCGGAAATAAAATTTCGCGATGAAATAGTCGACGGTTGAGAGGTTTACAGTTGATCATATATATATATATAGATTGGTAAAGAGTATCTAGTAGTATGTGAATGATGAGAAACAGAGAATTATGAAATGCCAATAAAGGTTATAAAAACTACGACTCTACGCACGAGTAGGTTTAACTCTAATTTGTCGCATAACTTGACGTCTAACCGACGTCTCTTTTACGATATTGTCAGCTCAAACTCTGTTACTAGATTGAAAGGTTAAAGTAAGACAGAACTAGATATCGAGCAAATTTTTTTAAGTAGGGGGTGCTCGTTCGATCGGTTTTTGTTGAACGGGTCGAAGTCAATCGTTCTCTCTGATCGACCCCACCGTTCCTCCATTTCTTCTATCGTCCCTCAGACTATGAATGAATCCTACTATCAACAACGACACAACTAGAATTGCCGATCGATCCATCAAAGATTCCATTCTATTTCCATCATGCTCACTCTGTCTGTCCCGATATCATTCTGTCTGTCTCTTTCTATTGTTTGTGCTATCTCACTTATAACTTAAAATCACGTTAAGTCCAATCCGGTGCGCCCAGTCAAAACTTCAATTTGAAAGTTCCCGCACCAATCTTATGTAGAAAAAGAGTTTTACGAAAAGTAGGAATTGAAAATTGACGATTAAAATTAATTTCCCTTCGCATCGAACGAATATTTTTTTTTGACTGGCGTCACTTCACAGCTTGTCTCACTTTTATATATGCACATACTTTCACTACAGCCTTCGCTTCTCTCTTCACTTAACTCTTCAACTCTGGTTATGATAATTAAAAAAAAACTTTTTTTCGATTTATAATTACTTGTAACCGTCATGGGAAAAGTTTCAAGAAATGAACTTCCGACGTGACCTTATTCACCAAAGTCTTGGTGGATTGGTTCACTACATCATCCGCTATGTTTCTGACTCCTGTCCTCTCTCAACAACTCTCTAATAATGACGCGAATACTAGGGACAGGGCAGAGAGAAAAACGGTAGAATAGGAAGCTTGAAAACCATGAAAAAATGGACAAAGTTAGGATAGTAAAATTTATTGAGATGCATTCACAGTTTCAGTATTCGCTTCGAATTCTATACATCGCGCCTCACTATAATATTCTGTCGCTCGCTCTTCGCGATATTTATCTCGATTATTTTATGACAAGTTAATGAATTTTGTTACGTGACACACATATTTCACTTCCTATTGTGTTGCCAATCATATTAATATTCACCTCTAAATTTATTCATAAAATGAAAAGAAAAATAATATCATATTCTACTTCAAGTCTAGTCGAATCGAACATTTTAACTAAGAATATAAGAAAAGTGTGATATTATTTGTGGAATATGTAGACATCAAATTTTTGTGGGTGTGAATGACATGGAAAAAAGGAAAGAATAAAAAAAATTGTTAATTCGTTTGCAGAGTATAAGGAGTAAAAAATTTTCTGAAGAGTTCATTGACTCGATATCGATCTTCGTAAATGCAAGAATAAAGGTAAAGAAATCGAAAAAGTTATTGTGGAAGAGTCGGAACAAAAAGGGTAGAAGTCATGACACACTAGTGCTGTCACCAGTTTTGACTTGGTCCAATCCCACATCGAAATGAGTTTAAAATCAGTGAGCAATTTACGAGAGTGTTTTTCAGAACACGTGCCAAATTTTTTCCTCTATAAAGTTTGACATTTCTAGGAAGCTCTGCTATGCGTAGTAAGGAAAAATGTGAGGAACGAGAACGAATACACCCTTCAGTAGAATAACGTTGGAGGGTTCAAACGGGGCTGATAGTGATATGGCGGTATTCGATAGCGCGATCGAATATTTTCTCCGACATGAAGAAAGGAATCTCATTAATTTGCCAAGCGCTTTAGTCTTTGAATAACGTCAAAACTTTTTTGCACGTAGGAATGCAGGATTCGCTTTTCTCTCGGACTTACGCATTCTCTTTATATATAATGGTGTCGAATGATGGAGGAATTGTTCAAAGGGTTGAAAAATCGAGGGTTGATCGAAATTCTCTGTTGACAGTCTCTCACCATTAGCAGTTCAGAGTTTCTCGCTATCCTATACAATAAAAGAAAAAAAAATCTATAGATTCTTCTGGATAAAATTTCTGAAATTTCGATAATAATGAAATTACTACATTATTAAAAAGATATTTTAATAATGTATAAATCGCATTAATTGTCAATAAATATAGGAGATGAATATATATAACGCCAGTTGAACAGCAAAATGTTTAGTGTCAGCTAATTGTTCAACTAAATTTTTACGATAACAATGCAAATGGAGATGAATGACAAATGGAGAATGTTGAGTTTATTCTTCAATAAGTCTGCATGTATTATTTTTGAAGAGCACGTACCAGATAAAACACTGTTACTGCTTCTCTTTCTCATTTCCCGTCAGCTGTCTGGCTCTTCAAGCCCGTACTAAATTCAAACTCAGGAGCTCTTTCATTTGTGTCATTCGACCCGAAACTTCATTCCCTTTTCAATGATGATTCAAATCTTATACCTACGAAATGTTTCACCGCATTTTAACAGAAATGCATCAACAGTAGCACCGCAACAGCAACGCAGCAAACCCTCTTCCTCAATATTACAAACGTTTACTTAAACACTCTGACGTTTGCATGGTCTGCTTGATCTTTCTGCTCGATCGAAAAATTATATTTACCTTCAATATGAAATTTTTTCTTCTGTGAAACAGAATTTAAACGAGTGCTTGAAAATTACTTATGTACTTTAAACATCGCTGGATGCTTGATTATTAATAATTGATGATAATATAATGAAAGAATTGAAATTTCACAGATAATAAACGATATACAGATGATACAAGAATAGCCAGGAACCACTGCTACACTTATTTGTGTACGACATATATTTAAATGTATATGCCGCAGTGAAATAGCGTAGTTCATTATTTCATCGAATTCCTAGTGATTTCAGTAAATTCCGGACAATTTTGTGGAATTTCTAGCTGTAATTTGGTCAAATTAATAAAGATTTGATCAAATCACGGATTTCGCAATTTTACTGCGACATATATATGGAAAAGGAATAAACAAAGAAGTAAAAAATAAAGACGAATGCGAAGAGTAGAAATGCCGCCGATGCTGCGTAGCCCTCGTAACACTGCTACGTAGGTCCGTTATCTTTAAGACAAAATCGATCGCAACAACCCAGGAAGAATCTTAATGGAACCAGAAAATTGCCGAGGGATCTTCACTTGGCAGCAAACAAACGTAATTGCACGCTCAATATCGAGAGGGAGCGAGCGAGAGAATGTATACATATATTTGCCTACCGAGGAATAAAGAACATAACAGAGACTGAAGGCGAAAATGATTTGTTGAGGAGCGCGAATATATGAGAAAAGAAAGTGTAAATAAAAAACTTAAAGTGCGTAGGATCATGATGAGAATGTAGCATCATTACCCAGAATATGTGATTTGATCGATCCATATACAAGGTAAAATTACTATTGGCGCCATGCGCGAACGCGAGATGATTAATAGTTCGGCTGACGAAGAAGAGGTTATACGCCAATCTACCGCTAACAAGCTTTCTCTATCAATAATCACTATGACGACACAAATTTCCAATTATTTTGCAAACATATTTTTTCCACAGTAGCAACGTGTGCTGGAAATTGTCCGCAATGGAAATCTTTTCTCGCAAACTAGCTGATCTACATCGGAATATTACTTTTATCACTTCAAACATTCCAAAATGAATGAGAATTTCAATTGATGTACATTTTTTCACTGCCTCACGCCCTACAGATGAGTACAAAAAAAATAACAGAATTCAGTGACGATGATAAGAAAATATAGGTGAGTCAAGGGTAGAATATGGACTGAAGCAAAGGCAAGCGAGTGAAATGAAACTTGACAACCAAATAGTGAGAAAATGTGTAGAATGAATAGAGGGTGATTTTCTTTCCTATCTCTGTGCTCCGAATGTTGCAGTCTAGAAATTTTTTCGGGTACAATTTTCAACGCAAATTATATTGCCTCAGAGTTTAAGAGTATGAGTGTGCACGAATGTATATGAGACAACAAGTGCACCGTGTCAAGCCAAGATGAGAATAATGAAATATCCACCCTGAATCATTTTCCTGCCTGGGGGCGTTATCTTTGTCTGCCTATGCGGCTGGGTTTTAGCGAGCAAAAACTCTTTTTTACTTCTCAATTTCATTCTATTTGAAGATAGTCTAGTCTCGGAAACAGAAATATAGGGATAGAAATGTAATCACGAGCCCGTTTTTATTGAGCTATCCACCAACATCATCACCATGGCTATATGCTACCTTTTTTCACGTCAAGAACATGTAATTGAAAAGGCATTGCATCCATCTCGCTCAAATGCTTCTCTAATTGTAGCACCCGGAGTTTTGCAAGTAAAACCGATAAATAATGTACCTGTTCATTTACTCTCACCCTATATCATCTCCTTTAATTTCAATCCTCAGCTTTAATAGATATGATTTTTCCTTCTACTGCATTTTGTTCATCTTCTACTTGTATTTACGATTGACGACGACTTGCTATAGATGCCATTATTCGTTAATCAATAAATAACTTATCCATTTCGACTTGCACTTTTATCTTTCCGGCCATTTGATTTTTTGCCAATGTGTGGATGTGTGTATGTATCTATATAGAAACATATGTATGCGTATGTGATCATTCATCGTTTTTTTCATCAGACAAAATGATAAGAATGAGGTAAAAGAAAAAGTGGCCACTTTGTGGAAAGTTAGTCCAGTGTGAATGATGTTTATAATATATACAAATATATCTGTATATATATATGAGTGTACATATATTTAGTAGTTTGAGTCGACGATCAGAGGCTTTTGAAAGAGGCCGTGTGTTTTTTCGAATTAGGCCATGAATGTTCACACTGTGAGTGCAATGGCAACGCTAATTATGGTTGCCAGTAGTGAACAAACGCGCTTATTGCGTGTTTTATCTTGGTATGCGATAGAGTCAGAAGACTATACATAGCCTGGTCTCAACAGAATGTTTAATACATCTCAAGTTGTGTTACTCAATTTTATACTCAACTTACTATTTATCTCTATGTATATTTTGTGATATAGTCAATATTGATTCGTTTTGTGAAACATCAACCTGACATTCATGATGGTGACGGGACATAATAATTATAATCATCGCTGTTTTATTCGTAAGGGCATTATATCAAATCTCAATGTCATCTTCAACCGGAAAGTAACACCATTGTCGTTTCGTGTTGAGAATAAAAATAGTTACATCATAATGCTATCGCTAGTTCAACATCTTGGACGTGAACTCAGTCATCTCTAATAGTTTGCGGATACAAGTTATTTGTTGAACTTTATAAAGAGAAAATATATGAAAAATATATCGCGTTTACCGAAGAAAATATCGTAAGGTTAATTGATAATGACCCCAAAAAAGATTAAGTTCGATAATTATATCCTGGTGCGTGTGTCTTCGCCAGTGAAGTTGAGATAGCTGCTATTTTCCATTCCGTAATTTCCTCTTTCATCAATTTTTTCTGAGTAGGGCGTAGATCCAAATGGCCAGCGCAACGGTTTACATAGCACCTCTTGCATGCAGCGCCTTGCTCCAACTCTATTAAGTAACTCTGTCCTACTCACTTTAATTATGGAGTCATTTACCCATATGTTTCTGCTATCTTTTTCATCAACCATCATTTGCAAAAAACATAATATGAAATTCCAAATATAATATGTACAAAGATTATTCTTGATGTATCAAAATTTAATATGTTGACATGCCGCCATATACCTATGTGGATCAATTTATAAAAATATATTTATTTACCGTTATAAAACTATTTCTTTGAAAAAAAGCTGTGATCAATTACAAACGTCCATGATTAAATAGTTCTTTAACCTTCATATACTTTTTTACAAATCAGATAACATTTTTTATCATTTGCGTAAAACGTTATTAACTAAGAATTTTTAAATTGTGGAAAAAAAGTTAATAAAAAAAAAAATCTGTATAGATATTGAATGGTATGAACGCAACGGTATATAATGGGTTATGAGATCACGGATTCTTGAGTATGACGTTTGGCTACATAGAAAATTATGGTTCAGATAAATCACCTACCGTTTTCCACATGAATTTCTTGGAATAAATGTTTTGATATTGGGAACGAGCAAAAAAAGTAGCAACGAACGCTAAGAATGAGTAAAAGAGAGTGCGTACGACACAGAACGAGAAAATGGAGGTAGTGAAACAAACAGCAATAATACAGAGGTCGATTTCTGGAAAGCACCGGTCAAGTATATTTTCTCTGACACGGTATTCCATTCCCTTTCTCAAATATGTTTGTATATGCGTATTGTATTCTCTTTCTCTCAATTCTTTTTTATCGTAATCTGTTGCTATGACAACCCCAACATAACGATACCTATTTCTCCTAAATTATTTACGTCGACGTTTCCACCACACGCGCACAATGTGGTGGACAGACAAAATACAGTGAGAGAAAGTGAAAAAGGAAGAGAAAGAGAATTCTCCATTTGACCTAAATCGCTTAAACGATTTACGAAGAGAAAATAAAACGGAACAGACTATAAAGAAGAATGACAAATCGAAGGATATATAAAAACAAAAATATGTATAATTGGCGAGTTACCCACACATGAAAAATTATATTTGTGGTTTCTACATACTTTGAGTATGCAGTGGATTATTTTTAAATGATCATCTAATGGTTGATGGAACAGTTGTATCGATTGATTCGAGTGGTATGCTTTTTTTAAAGTGAACATGTGTATACAGTTATAAGATGAACGTGGATGATGAGTAAAGCGCAAGAAGTAATACAGGAGCACAGAAAGTATATAGTGAATGTGCAAAAATATATTGAGAGAGAAAGATGCGAAAGAAGAAAAGGGCCGACTGAATTGATGAGACGTGCGGTAGAGAGCGAGTCTGGCGCCCCGCGGCAGATTTACGTCAGCCTCGATAAACCTTCAAGATTAAAAAAAAAAAGGTAGAAAGAGAAAATGAGCGGGGACGGAGAGCCGCACGTGGATATACAATCGCGCGCGCTCTCAATTCAGTCTCGCTAGAAGCTTTATTTTCGTTCATCATACACACACCCATATGCACACTCGCGTACGTATATACTCGTATGTACGATTTTCAGGGCCATGATGAAATCAGTACAGAAAAAAATGGAGATAACCTATATACTCATCTAAGAAGATCAAGTGGATTTTTTTGCGTATTAATCACTAACATAAGAGACTTAACGAATAGTTTACTTTCATTTATATCAACTGCCATATATAAACTATTCAAGATAGTTATTCGTAATTAACGAAGTGGAAAAACGTGAGACAGAAATAGTAATATATAGATATCATTGTATTTTTTGTGAAAGTTGTAACGTTCACGAGAGTGTGAAGTAAATATATTCGCTTTAATTCGCCAAACGCTTGTCAGTTTTTTTTTCTGACCTTCCTCACTTCTTCCTTTTGGTGCTTCTTACTACAGCTGCATTAGCCCTCGCTTGTAACGTTCTATATATGTGCTATAACGACGTCGTTACAGAGATATACAGACATCTTGTTCCCGACATTCGCCTTTCCCGATGAGATTATAGCATACCGCCTTGAGCACACGAATCATGTAGAAACAGAGGGTTGGTAGTGGCTTCAAAATATCCGAGTTCTTGCATACTTCACTTATATCGTTCGCTACAATGTGTGTAAAATTCATGCTATATTTATATATTTACATTTTCGCCACATATATACAAGAAAAATGTTGATGCGATTTTTATATTAACGCATATAACTATATTAGAATATTTAGTAACAATCTAATAAAAGTTTCATATTCCCAGTAGAAGCTATGTAAAAAATTTTATATTTTTTTATATGAAACCATGTAATCATTATGAAACATCATGTATAATGTAAAATTTTCAATTCAATTCTCATTATATATCTACATATGATGAGTTTGATAACATCTCTCGTGGATGAAAATGAAAATAATTTGAACTTTTTTAGATGCTCCTCGTTATGAATTTTGTTCGACGTTTATTTCCAATCCAATGTGTATTTACTTTTCATATTATTTTTATATATTTAATATATCTAGATGAATTGCTTATAGATAGCTCAACATTGCATGAATTGAAGCACAAAAATTCAAGTGTAAATTATAGGAATAAGAAATTTTGAAAAAGAATTATAAATCAAAACGATTGAGGTAACACACGAGTGTGGAGCAATTGTAGAGATATTTTAGATAAAAAAAAAAGTTAATTAGTTGGCTAACAGGTGAACGTATCAAATATAAATGTTAAATTTTCTATCATTTCGCATTGACATAATAAATACCAGTGAAGTAACTGCAAACATACATTGAAAAACATTGGGCTTCCTCATGTGCACATCGCATTTTTTCCTATTTACGGATTATTTTTCACCGACGCCCCAGAATGGTTCCCGATGATTATTTCAACATACTAAATTTTATTCTGAAAACTTCCAAGTGCGTTACATGAAAGTGATAATCCGAAAATAGAAATTAACGAATGCCGTACATAATCATTCTCTCCTATCTCATTAACAGGTGTGAGGAAAGAAGTTACAATACGCACCTGAGTGCTGCTATTCCATCCAGTGCTACTATTTTTTTTTTCATCCATAATTTATTTATATTTATATATTATATAGTTCACACATACACACGGACATGTGTAGGTCCGATATACGCACATCCGACCAACAACTACTATCACTAGCGGCTTGACATACGCGGATGCTGGACTGAAGAATCACGCCATTAAAACGATTTACGAGCGAGTCAACAGAGTAAAGTATAGCGCTGGTCTATACAAGCACATAGCACACATGGTGCGTACGGCGACTTGTTGACCCCGCGTGTGTGCAGTGTTACAGTAAAACGCTATTTCTACGATGCAACATTCGCAGTAGTTTAAATGTGTTCAATTTTTTAAATCGATCTGTAATTTAATAATATTTAATTAAATATACAGTGACAGAATTAAAGTTGATACAGAAATGCGTCAACAGA
Source organism: Galerucella tenella (assembly GCA_910591685.1). NCBI lineage: Eukaryota > Metazoa > Arthropoda > Insecta > Coleoptera > Chrysomelidae > Galerucella > Galerucella tenella. The sequence continues at coordinate 47,088 of CAJUYH010000028.1, forward strand.
AAGATGGATTTTTGAAAGCAAAACTAAGTTATACGGCGGAAAAATCACAATAAAGATACAAGGGACAAAGAGTTGACTTTGATTTTGCATTAATGAACGAGAAAATATAACCCTCCCTGGGACACGCACGAATTATCATTTAATGAACGCGTTCATGTGTTTGCCAACGATTACTTTGCCTATAGTTCGATTGGTATGTGCATACCTATAAATAGAGTTTACGATGATGACCATCAACGGCGATGAGCGAGTTGGGTCCAGAGTGTATTGGGGAAAGTGCACGCTCAAGCCGTGAAATTGAAAGCTGTCAAGGGGTGGCCACCGCGAGGCTGCTATACTGATAGTTGGTCTCCTCCAATTTTACCTTCGTGACATACGGCCTCTCACATCCTGACACATGCACGTCTGTCAGAGCTAGTTGAACCCTATCCACCCTTCATCCTCTATATACCTCTTCGCAATGCCATTCCTCCCGAAGGGGTGCATTACGGGGGAAAAAATTGAAGCGAGATATAGATACACTACCAATGCCGTTCTCCCCCACCTGTTAATCCAGTACAGAAAACCACTAAATGCAATTTCATCGACTGCATTGGTAGATGATGGGGTTCCAGGTACGGGAGTGTTCAGAATTAGGGGAATATGTAGTGCTGTCGCACGCACAACAGCTTTTCTGAATGGAGCGGCCCCGACAATGCCTTTAATCAACAATAATTTTGGCCAGTCAAATTGTTCACTGCTGCTACTGCCCAGTTCCTGTTTAACTTCTTCCTCTACTTCATCGTTCCCCCAGTCTTTTCCGCTTCCTCTCTCTTTTTGTACAGCACAATATCTATACATCGCATTTTGCTCGACAAACATAACCCCACCATCATCAAGGCTTTGATGCAGGGTGCTTGGGTGTTTCCGGCGCGCGACCGTCCACTGGAAAATTAACACTGTCCGAATTTTCATCCGTTTGGACACATCCACTAGACGCCAGTTGCTTCTCCCATTGTCCCTTTCATCTTGATGAAGCAATTTACATTCTCTTTTCAAAACCAGCCATATTTATCTCAGATACCTATATATCCCAACCTTTTTGTAGTTGGAATATGGATATGTATATTTTTGCATTGAATGGTTGATTCGACTACCAAATCACATACAGGCAATAGCACTTTTGTACGACGGTCTGGTTTTCCGGTATTATCCACGTAATGAATACACAATTATTGGTGATTTTGACAACACGATACGAATTAATAAAGTAATATTATTAATATTCAAGGTATTTATGCACTATTTAACACAACGAGTGACAAAGAAATTTACAATCGGGCGCCTGTAATACAATGCACTCTACGGGATCGATGCACTGGCGTGTCATTGCATGCTCATAATTTATTGTTTTCATATGCAAACGCTCTTACCAGAAAAGGTGATTTCAAATAACGTTCTGGAATCCACCGTTGTATATATGTCGCGTAGCTACATCCTATATTGAGCGCAGCAAAAATATAAATCACACCAAACCATTCGACAAAACTCGGCAACCATCGGGAAAAATACAAAATTCTCTGTTTGTTGACAACTGACTTCCGAACCTGGACAATATCGAATTGAGTCGAGTCAATATAAAATTTAGTCCATTTCCATCATTGCTCGACAACACATCTATCATCTCGCACGGTACTCATACAAGTAAAATAAAAACCACAATTCTGTATTAGATAAATAAATAAATTTGTGAAGTTGCCCAAAACAATTGTTAGTGTATTTAAGGTTCCCTGACAACCGCCATCGCTACGTATATACATATCATTTCTTCGTTTCACTGCGTAATTTTTCCATTCACGTAGTTACTTCAATTTTCAAGTCTGCGCGCGAATACTACTGTTATATTGGAATGAAAAAAGGTGCGGGTGGGCGAGTGAGCAAGCTGTTTCCTTCGGGGGATTTCATCATTTCGGGGAAAGCGCAAGGGACTGGAATTAATTATTTCAAACGTCTTTCACTAGGAAGAGCCTCTCGCAGATCCCGTCTATTCTCTTCATTTCATACTTCTCTCTCTCTCTCCCACCAACTTTTTTTTCTTAGGAAGCCCATGTCCTATATTAATTACTGTTGCCCTGAAGCTTTGTTTGTTTGCAACGAGTAGTTATTAATCGTCCAGATTCTGTATTGAGTAAAGGCAATTTGACCATTTTATCACTAGCATCGTTACTACCATATTGAATTGATTACCGTTACATTCGAACTATCCCGTGGATTGTGATTTCATCACGAAATTCAATCGGTTAAGTTCCCTTAAGCACATATATATACGACGATTGTACATATAACCAATGTCTACCACCAATTGCATCCGTTCTACGCGCCATACTTCTCTCCCATTGGCTTTTAGCAAACAAATAGCGAAGGTATGTGAGCAACGTCGTCGCACATCGTACGAAAATACACGTGGGACACCACAGCGCGCATTGGCGGTTACCATGCAGAGGAGAAGAATTGTTAGGGAGTTGGTAGTAAATGGTGGTTGAAAGGGAATGAGATACGGTAAACCAAACGTGATACACAAGGGAAATTCTATGCTTCGTCAACAGCGCTGCTGTAACTAATGGATATTTCAATGGAATCAAGTGAAGCAATGTCCAGTGGCCGTTATTGAGAGGATTGTTTTAACCTCTGTCTGCTATTCCATCATTTTATATTACTTCTTCTCCGGCAGGATTATTCATAATGCTCAGTGAATATTTACGCTACATGCGTATCAACTGAAGGGATTAAGAAATTTAAATCATTTTTCATAATTCTGCCTGAAATTGTGAAAATCATGTGGGTGGTGTAATGTGAAAATGGTGTGTGCTGATGCACGGTGTCTAGATGTAATATACAATTGTAAGGTTATTGATGGTCAAGGGAGTGATGTACCTGGGATTCTCCAGATGCATATTCGTAATTCAGGCTAATGTTTATTTTACCGATTATTGTACAATTGAATTATTCTATTGAATGCTTAAATGTAAGACATATCTCCCCATAATCTTCATGAATTCGAGTACAATAGAGTTTCGGTTAATTTGGCCCTTGGAATATATAAAATGTCATTTATGGTCTTCATCTATATTCATATTTAATGAATATGGATGCTTATCTAGAATTATGACCTGTCCGTAAAACGTTGATGGCAAGAATTTAGTGCAGACATTAAAGTAGCCTCGCGACAATACATGTGCCATACCGCATTCAAAGGACAAGCCCTCCCCGTACGGAGGCCGCCTGATCTCCACCTTCAATCGATTTCATTGATAATGGATCAATGCGCATCGCCCAGCCTCACAGTTCCCGAGGTGAAGTAACGTGAATTTTTGATGTTGGAGTTAGTTACAAGTTGTCTTTCATTACACAAGTAAGGTCCAGAAATAATTGTCTCTAACTGCACTGTTCAATTTGGAAATACTCTATGTGGCCCAACTCTCATACATCGCGAAAGTACATAAATAATTTGTCTCTTTATGCAGTGATCCGTGAAGTATTTTAGTTTAGTGCCATTCGATATCAATTATAAACAAAAATACGTTTATGTTATTAAGTTTAATAAATTAATACTACAAAATTTGTGCATTTCTCTTTTGTGTAAAGTTCAAGTGTCGGCGTTTGGTCCTTCAATTTTATCATTAGTGTTCCATAAACGATTAATCATCAAAATGCAATTCAGTATATTGACGTATAGTGAATAAAGAAAGGAAGTGAGTGAACACCCAAGACGGTTGTAAGAATGCGATGAATCCATCGCATCCTTACAACTTATTTTCAACTCCAAACACACGGGAAATATTTTTTATGAAATCCGATTCACAATATGCGATGTAGATGATGAAGATATGTTGTTAAAAAAAGAAAGGATGATTGAGAATTAGGACAACAGCATTAAAATGACGGGCGTGATAAACAGCGTCTTATTATATACACTACCAGTCAAAAATATTTTGGTTACACTTTTTACAGTTAAGAGAAGACAAAAAGCCTATAAAAAGTTGAAAAAATATTTATTTATCAGTTACATGTATCCATTAATTTATTCAGACATGCTAAAAAAAAAGTAAAAGCTTGTGATACATATAATTAGCAGGATTTTCTAAATACCCATTTATAGCATTAGTACAAAAAACAGTGGTTGCCAATAGTTATGAGGTAACATATATATGCACTGCATGAGTGATCAACATACGCACGTTTATTTCGAGCAACGTATGCGAAACATACATAAGATCGTAAGCAAATGAATATCGACTGGTCTACACAATTATCCGGGCAAATACGTTTACTGATCGTAATATTATCAATTGTTCCCATTGTATTCTTAATGAAGTTATTCCTCATTGACATAAATTTTTAACCATCACGTTATATTATTCGACTGAATCAATAATTTATAAATTAAAATTTATGTGACCGTATATTTTTCCATTTGCTGTTGTTGTATTTGGTTCTTTGTGATTTCCACATCATTATTATACACAACTGCCACACATAATACGCAATAAGTCTGATAAATTGCGTGTTGTCGAATATCATAAACAAACAGTTGCATGAACAATTACTTGGGTACATGACATGGTTTTCCATGTTTCGATATTTAATTGAGAGTCTTTTTGGATCTACTGTATCAGACGTTATTGCGACCAAGTTACCACTATGTTAATGGTGAATAGCTCGAAGCTGTTTCCATGTTTCATGGTTTCACTAAATACAAAACTCGATCTCTGATAAACTGATCACAATCCAATTATATTTAATCCACTAACAAATAAGTACAGCAATATTTACGCTTCTGTTGTCTCCATAGCCGCTATGCTATGAAATAAAACCAGGATATATATTCTGTCAAGAACTGAATACAATCGTCCCCACGCTCTTGTAATTTTCAATTTCAATGTAAGGTGGGTCCGCCGTAACGTTCAAGTTTCACAAGAAAAGCAAGCATTTTTCTCACCACGTTACATCATATCGCATCCCGCAATTCCGTTCTCATTTTCGTTTCCCCTTTTACTGCTGAGTTCTAAGCCTTTGGTGGTCGCCGCAGAACTGGCGGACACACCGAGGGTGAGTTAAAGTCTTGGAACTCGTCGTCATCTTTGTCGACCATGCCTAGTAATACCACCAACAAACTTTTCCTCGATTAACTTATAATCGAGCTTCGAACAATGTGTACACCTGGATTTTTCAGTAGTCGCGTCCGAATTACACGTATATTTTCATTACAAGTAAGAAAAAAATAAATAAATAATGTTACTAAAGGGAACATGTTATAGCAATATAGTTATGGTTATTATTTATATATTTTCATCTACATAGAGTAAATGCGGAAGAGGTGCCCTTTTCGCATTTATGCGATAAGGTATCCTCGTGATGAGCATTGATAATGTAGTGAACGTTTATGCAATTAACGAATGTAAGATTAACTTTTCTTTGCAAAGTTTTAAGTGTCGTTCGAATGAATATGATTATTTGCAACGTGGTAGCATTATTTAATATTCGTAAATTTTTTCTCGTATTTTGGGGTTGTGTTGACGAGTGTAATGCTACATTTTGATGCGTTTTGAATTTGTGACATTGATAAGCGAGCGCGGCATCTCTCCCAACGGAAAGGAGAGATGCCGCATGCTATGTTTTTCAGATTATTTTTTGGCAATGAATTTTATTAAATTAAAATTATATTCTTACTAGAAAAATGTTACGAAAATTTGAACGAAAGACCCGTGCACGCCCAATAGCCCTGTGGACTGAACAACAATTGCAGAAAACCATTAATAAGAGAGAGAAGCTCATCATATGTTGAAAGTGACTACACATCACTTACACCATTTTTGCAACATCCATTATACTTAAGAGAGAAAACCAAAAATTAGACGTGTTTTTCGAGATTTTCATACTGAGGCATCTTTTCCACACTACTACGAGAGAGGCTGAGTTCAATAAGAAAAATACTTTGTTTGTTATATTTCTATTTTTATTTCAATAAAAATTCGTTTTTATATTCTAATAAAGTTCATAGCAGTAGCAGTATGTTTACTATTAAAAAATTAAAAAATCTATAAAAATACGAAAGTTATAGGTATTTTCGAATAAGTGCAGCAGGTCTCCAGCATTTACCCTAGATATACGCATAATTCATAATATACTTTCATGTAACTTGGTTCAAAATACTCAAAAATTTCCGAAGTAACGGAATAAAATTGAAGAAAAATGAAAGAATGGAATTAACATTGATATAAACAAGTGCAGCGAAAAAAAAAAAAATGTGGAAACAAACTGCATCGATGTTTTCATAATATGGGCAATAAGATCTTTCTGTGCATTCATATATAGTTCGTCCAATGGCTATCGGTTGTTCTCCCATGAGACGTAACGCGATATTCACTAGTGTCTCAATATCCGTGAATATGCCGCTGGGATATCGTATGCACTGAGCGTTACTACCATCACGATGGATAATACATGTATTGGATACATGTAATATATCGCATATCACGTATTTCGCTCTCCATAGCGTCATATCATGTTGTAAAGAGTAAAAATTGTATAACATACACAGAGTAGGGTGAAGGTTCATTCGCTGAAATGCATTTACCGTGTCTGTAATATATTGTGCGATAAAAATGAGATGAGTTGGTGCAGTGATAATATGAAATATCATACAGGTGAACATACCAAAGGCAGTAGACGTAGCGACGCCAAGACTTTTGCGAATTTTAACTCGGATGAGACACAACACAAGCGCAACAATATTGATTTTCATGCCAGCATACAATGAAGGCGGTGAACGGGACAATTCGTGATGAAGTGCATGTATACATCTGAATGTGGATCCATATATATATTATATGCATGTACAGATGATGACATTCTCATATTTTTTATGATGAAAAGTGAAAGTTTGAAGGTTGTACATGGTGACTTTTGAAGTATTATGATAAACGTGGAGGATGAGAGTAGTTTAAAAGAACTTGGAGAAAAAGAAAAATTAGGTAGACGAGATGGTTGGTCTGCAGTGTTAGAAATATGAAATGACATTCGAACGAGTGAAAGAGGGAGAGAGAGAGAGGGAAAAGTAGAGGAGAAAGAGCTGGAAACTCACTGGAAAGAAAGGAAAATAATTGCCTCGTAACGTCACTTAGGGAACACTTAAAAAGTTTTAAGTAGCTTTTTCCAGGCCTAGAGATCGTGCGCGTGCGTGCCAACATTATAAATGATGAAACGTTTCATCGTGAGCGGGAAGTGAAATTATCAATATTTTGTTTTTTTCTATAAGGATCCAATTTGAGAGGAATAACAAATAATTCAATGGGGTGATTGAGAGAAACATAGCAAACATTTAGGATGCCCTATGGAATTAAAATTTGATTTTCATTGTTTGATCAGGGAAACATCTAGATGGTCATTTCCCAATGGGATACAAGATGACCTACCGCAACCGTTGCCAACATCATGAACGCTATACCGTAGGGGATTGCTATCGATAACCCATAAACCCTGAATAAGAGCAGAAGTGAAGCAGATACAGAGAGAATGCAATCGGACGATCGTCAATGAAATTAATTTCCCTCTCGTCTGCGTTCATTTTTCCTCATCATCCTCACGATCCTTGCTCCCCCAATTTTCTGTCATGAGTTTCACTCCATATCAATAACTACATGTCTGTGTTGCTACCATTCGCTCTTTAGCTTACTACGTATATCCAATACTATATACATATAACCCCTTTAACAACGACAATTGATCGGGATCATATCCACCCAATCGCTGGTGGAACCGAAGGGCTAAACAAATCAACTCAAAGGCACATATACCTCTTGCATTTTATTACCTCATCTTTGTCTCCCTTACACTCCCCATTGTTACGTATTGTCTTGTGAGTTGGATTGTGACAGTCTACGTCATTTTATGAAAATAAAAATCGCTAAAGGATCACAGGAATAATCACATTGTGAAGTCGACTTCTCGTTTTATTGTATTTTATTCTCCACTTCACTTTCATGCCATCATGTCACAACATTATGTTATTACAACAAAGATTATAAATGTATACATTTTTCCAAGAATTCATGAAATGAAAAGAAGTACAGTCACAGACGAAGTTTTTAGAATGGGATAGTTTAGCAACAGAGAGTACGGAACTTTTGGCTGTGTTTTAATCTCCTCTACTGTATATGAAACGATGTCGTCAGAGATAGAGAGTGTTACGAGTAGTCTGGTACAGTGGAGACTTGTCGTGGTGACATTGTCGCAACGTGTGTACGACATTATTAACTGAAGCGGTCGCACTGGTAACTTCTTGATGGCATTGGTCGTTGTGTGAGATAGGCCAAGAGTGGTAATACGCAGAGTGTGAATAGAACAGGGAAACAGAAATAGGGGACTCAATGAATAAGCAACGTAGTAGAATGAGAATAGGAAGGACAAGTGAGGTTTTCTAATATATATCTACGTATTAATATATGTAAAACGTAAAGTCAACGGGTATTTTCACAAATATACCCTACTTTCAGAGCACTTAATTACGTCCCATGCGGTGAATATAACGCACTGCCTCTCGGCACTTTATTCCTTAACTATTTTCCAACTACCCCTGTTGCGTTTCTTTGTCCTATTTTCTTCTGTTACACTTCTAATTGTTTTGCATACTGTTGCCTTCCCGATCTATTTTACTTATGATAATTTGATTGAAAACTAAAAAGCATTAATTTATATAAATGTGTGGACGATGAGATTAACTTTTTAACACATGATGTTGCTTGAAAGCAGGCGAGCACAAAGCCTTCCAGATGATTTAACACCCTGCTCTTTTTAAAGAAATTCGAAGCAGACGAAGGGAGAAAACTGGCGATACAGGGGTGAGCGTACACCACGGCCGAATAATTAGGCCCTGAAACTAATCCTCAGTGTTATCTGAGGGCACAAGTGAGGAAGACCAAGGGGATGGCAGTGTGAACGCCAACATTGTTGGAGATACGGTGACGTTAACGTCGTCTCACTCATGACCCGAAAACTCATCTGTTATCAGCAGTGCAATAGTTAACGTACTTTTCCTATATACATACATAAGAGCCACCAAGCTTTTGGCCGTACATCATATGATGATATGAGGATATGGAAAAACCGTGAAGAAAAATTTTACTGTTATGATTTTAAATGGTAAATTGTATGGCTATATAGACAGCATTTTATATCAATGAAATTTCCGCTAATTTAGTGAATTGTTCATGAGAACATGCAGGTATTATAAAATCTGATATAACTATCACTATGACATACTATCATTAAAGTTACACATGCTAAAGCAAAAACTGCAAAGAACTTTTTTGCGTGAAAGGTAGCGAAGTATTTAAATTCCTATCTATTATCTTCGGTGAATTAGCAATGGATATATCGATTCTCATACCGTATTCATCCCTCTTGCCATTACTCTATTTCTCTCTTTGCACCACTCGGATATAGTTTCACAACTCACCCTTTCGCATTCGCCGGATGCCTCCGTTAATTGGCAGATTGATAAATTGGATCGCTCTCTCAACCAGTGTCCGATTCTCGTCGCAAGAGATTTAGCTCGTACGATTGAATGCGATGTCATGGAAAATTCGTTCATTCATTTTCCTATTGCATACCAATTTTTTATTCAGCGCTCGCGCGGACTCATGGAATATATATATATTTATATATATTTAAAACGATTGTCTTTCTCCATTATATAGTACAATACCATATGCTGCACTTAGAATGGATATATTGATCTTTGTTTATATTTAGTTTAAAAGAAAGCACAAAAAAAATGTAATGAGAATGAAGTAGTCAGGTGAAGTAGATCATGAAACATGTCGAAGTCAACATAGCGAGACGTCGTTGATATATCTCGCAAGTGACATTACAGAAAATGAAGGAGAAAACGTGTGAAAACATCACGGGATCATGAGAGGATTGGGGACTGCGGGAAAGAGTGCAAGCAACTCTGGTAATTGATGGTACAACTTGCAAACTGAGAAAAATTACATGAGGATGGCGCGTTTCACCGCCGAGACAACAGTGGTTTATGCTTGGAAAATTGCGTGTGTGGTTGCAGTAACGGAGTTCACAATATTCAGAAGTTTTCACTTCGTGCACAGACTCCTGTATTCTATCCTTTTCCATTCTCTTTTCATCCATTTGCCTCTAGGGTGTATTAAGATACAATGAAATGTGAGCAATGTTGAGACAGTTGCACACATATTCTTGTTGCATCACACAGTATACTAAGTTGCAGTTGCCCTACTTTTTTTATGTCCCCTTATCTGAATCATTATTATTATTAAAATCAGACGAAGGTATTGAAAATATGTAAAGGATAATAATGTGAATTGGATAGAATTTCACACGTTAATTTATACTATTCGAAGGCTGCATGATAAAAGTGCGTCATATATATACGTCCATGTCATACTATGTGTTTCTTGTCACATTTCACCCCACAACTCCAATATTCAACTGGTATTTATAATAATTATATATGTTCAGAATGAAATTTATTTATATAAGTTGATAAATGGATTTCTTGATACAATTAAATGACCACGTACACTATGAAAGAGGACGGTTTCCGTTTTACTATCCTTTAACCGTCAAATCCTGCATTTAATACTCATCCCATTTTCCGCAAGCACGTTAGTAACCACCTATTTTTAGCCTTTAGGCGACAATAGCGTCGAGAAACAGCAAAATGGGTAGGAAAAGTTAGCCACCCCATTTATTCTGCACCACATTTTCCATATGTCGAGCATTGGTGTAGGTGGTCCATTTGGTTAAAAGCATGCGAATGTCCTTGTGCAAATTCATATGTTATCGCATTAAAACCCTTTCATAACTATTGGAGGGAACGAGCGAAGTGTGTGGTTTTCGTTAGCCCACCGACTTCGAGACCACTATTCATATATCAACCAATTCTACCATAATCGGATAAACAACAACACGGCAAAAAATTAATTCATTGGGGATTAATGTATTTACTCATTCTTATCATTACCGGGTGGGTATAAACACAATGAAAAAGAAGAGAATGTCGTTTTTACATACGGATATTTGTACGCATCTTATAATGCAAAATGTTTACCTTTATACATACAAGCATGAATAACTTTTACGAGTATGGTATCGCGGCATCGCGATTTAAGAGGGTCCGATACACGGGATGGTGGTCCACGACAAAATGAACGGAGGATAATGGAAGAGCGTGAATTATGCTTTCGCTCGACAGGGCGAACGGAAGGGCTAATTTCACCCTCTGTAGCATTCTTGTTACAATGGTCGTTGCTCAGAAGATCCACACGAGTTGGCATACAAAAATTTCACCCTCTTTCACTCTTTACCTACCTCATCCTCATCCTCCGTCTGTCTCTCTCTCTCTCTCTGTTCTATTTCTCTCTCTCTCTCTCATCCCTGTCTCCTTCTCTGCTTAGAGTTTCAGTTTTGCTAACTTTCCAATTTCGATATCAGCCGATATAGTTTACGTTATCCTTGCGAAAGTTCGTGATTGAATTCACATGAATGATAAACCTAAAGTTTCTATCACTCAATTAAAATCCCACAAATCGAAAAAAAATAACATCGCAATATATTACGAAGGTGCCTCCGATGATATGATTTCAATAACAGAAATCGCCTCTAACTATGACACAGACTCTGTTTTTTCAATTATCTCAATGAATGAAACGAGAAAAAAGTAAATAAAATAAATGAACTCAAGAAAAATTTTATTTTTTGTTATGTCAATTTCGTACCAATCATCATTTCGTTCGTAGTACGAATATGCCGTTTATTATTACCTTCTTTCGTTTAACTGGTTGGAAATTCGTCAATTGAAAATACGAGAAGAAAAAAATAAAAAACACACTTGTCTATATAGTTCCTCAAACACCCTCAGCTTAATCACTCGATTACCCTTCATCACAAGCAGTTGCTTTCGTTTATTCCTCCCGATGTTATATATGTGTTGCTACTTGAATTGGGACACAACATTTCACAAAGGACTAGAAGCAATTTTCACTTCAAACAGTTATCATCACCTTCACCATCACCATCACGATAATCCTACTCAACGGCATAACTTGATTAAAAAGAAAATTTTTAAATGAAATTATTTTCGTATGAATGGCTATCTCTTCATTTCTATTTCCTAATCATCGATAAGTCTATTTACGAATGTACATCTGAATAGTGTCAACGTTATCTGTGCTGAATTCCGGTTGGGATAAATTTGCAGTTTTGGCGTGCTGTTTCGCCCTCTGCCTACGCTGCATATTACACATACTATCTCTTTATCCAATCGCTGTTGTGTGCAAAGGCGAAAATACCATGAGCATGAGGGTGAAGAGGTGAGGGCGGAGGTTGCCGCCGATGAATGTAACTCGCGTGTGTCAGTCGGCAATTTGCAATTTCCTGCCTCTTCTATAAGCCACCATCGTTACGCGTTTATCGCTTGTATATATATGCCGAGACGCATGTTCCATTCCAACCAACTCACAAACGTCAGACCAAATATACTCGGAGTATCGTATTCATGTTACCGTGTTGAAAGGATTCAATATATAAATGAATATAACTACAAACATATTGTTATACCTTCAATAGTGCCAATTTTTTAATTATCAATCGCAATGTATGCATTACTTCATAGAAGCATCTCGAGATAATAAATAATCAGCTTGTCATCAACAGGGTTGATTAAATGATTGCATCGCGATGTTACCTTAGCTCCACCTCTTCGAGGGTTCTTCAAATCTGCATTCTGGGCAACATGATATGACCAAGCTGTCCTCCTTCATTTGGTTACAAAAGCAACTATTGGTGAGATAATCACAGTCTGATTTGTATACAGCGTTATTCCCCCGAGAAGTCGATTAACAGACATCATTACACTTTATAATTTCTTTCCTCCCCAACCTTTAAATTGTCTTTTACAAAAATATACCACGGTAATCAATATCGAATCCGCATGGATACTGTATTTCGCTCATCACTTGCATTCATATACCTTTGTAATAGGGTACGCTTTAAATACTGGCCATTGTTATTATAAAATTCTTTTTTGGATCATCTTTGTTGGACGAAGATCGATATATTTTGGGACAAACAATTGCGAATATTGTCAATATCCCGTGAGACCATGTAGGATGATTTGATAGAGGGCTGGCTGTAGATACAAATATTGCTTCGCTTATCTTTATACATTGATTGAAAAGACGAAAAATACGGTAGAGAAAGTTGTGACATATTGGAGACTCAGGAGGTAAATGTTGTCAAATGAGTAAGATGTTTTGCTCATAATTCGATTCTTTGTTTTATCAGTTGTCACAATAGTAGACATAAGATAAAGATTTACCTCGTATATATTTCAGATTCCAAATGAAGCCAAAACCGACGGACTTGATGTTATAATGATTCTTAATCTGTTAACGTATTTCACTTAACTTGATTAATAATTATAATCTATATTGAAAAGCAATAACAGTGAACTGGACCGTAGATTTAAAAAAAACCTTCTATTTTAATAATAATACGCGCAATATGCAGAAATCGAAGGTAAGAAATGCACCATTCATTTTTGGTATAAATATAAATCTAATGTAACTATCATTCACAATTGTGTTAACTTAATGAAAAAATAATAAGTGAAAGTTCAATACTCTTACTATATAACAAAGCGGAAATTTTAATTACATTAATTTACTGCATATTCTTTATCAATTTAATTAAAAGATATTATCAATCATTCAGAAACATTCTATGAAGTTCATCTCAATTAATTAGAAAATGATAAAAATGTCATGCATCTCTCAATGTTATTGACAAAGAATTGAAACCCATAGAAATGAATAAAACTATATGTACAGTTAATGTTGATTTTGCTTTTATGTGAAAATTTTATATGCTTAAGTGGTCTATAGGATACCAGTGTCCTCTTTTCTTCAAACGTATATACAGCCCTAATGTATAAAAGCGCAATATATCGATTGAGAGGAACGAAGGGAAGTCAATCGCTTCACAAGCTCTAAACCTATATCGCAACTCAGGCGCTTGTATTCACTATAGCAATGTTGAGTGCAGTTATTGGGGATATATATAACATTTTCTTTCTATAAACATGTATAGAAAGACAGGTTTACAGGTACCTACAGTTGCGTTAATTAAAACTCGGTAATGCAACGCAGCGTTTCCTGAGTGATACCAAATGAGCGCCCTGATTATATGCATATATGTATGCGTCCATGTATTGGTATATATGTACATGTATACATACATATGTGTCCTATGTATTTATAGTTCCTACCCTTCGTGATATCTTTGGTTACTATCATGCAACTTGTATGCTTAACGTCAAATTTAACGTTGAAAATATTTTTGAAAGTCTAATACAAGAATTCGGGTTTGATAATTGATGACGATGCTTATATTTATTTCAAGAGTCTCATTTATTTTGATGATTACTGCATTAGGTTGGAGTGTTTCAAAATCAACTTGATTACATGTAGCAACAAGCGTCAATATATTAGGAAGTTGAATAAGTTCTCGCTGTTTTTTTACGAAATGAAAACTTTAATTAAAATATAAGGAATAAAAACATTTCATTCGAAGTATTGCCCATCATTAGAGACCTTCATCGAGTAATTCCTCCAATTCTTTGTCTTCAAATTTTTTCGGTGCGCCAGAACATTCTTTATCCTCAAGTCCAAAATCATTATTTTTTAAGCGGCGAAACCAGTCTCTGCATGTCGTATCCGACAGAGCATTGTCACCATAAATCTTAACAAAAATTCTCCGAAAATACACTTTATTTGGCACAAAAGTAGACATTTTCAGAACTGATAAAAAATTACTTTGTTCACAGTTGCGTGAACTATCATACACTGAAATTTAAGGTTAGATACAGTACTTCCTTGCATGTCCGTTACCATTCGAAATTCCATGCACGGAGTGCTGCTACTGCCATCTTTGAAAAAACAGCGAGAACTTATTCAAGGTCCTAATAAAATATGGGTGTTCATTAGTATTTGAATCGATATTTCTTGTTTGTATACGTGCTATAGCTTTATTCATATATTTATTTTTGTATAAAGAATGTCTTGCGTGAAAATTACAAACTAAATTGGGAGTGCGTAAGTTTTTGCTAATTATGTCATTGCCACTGAGTTTTGTCAGGTGTCCCCATTCCGTTTGAAGACTGATGATGGACCGGCGCTGAGATACCAACCCAAGAATCGACAAAACACCAATAAATAACTTTCAGCTACTATATACATACAGTATTCATTTCATGATCGATTATATTGAGAATTGAAAACACAAGTTTTCTGTTCCAGCACATATTTTCTATTTTTTCTCTATCCCATCTTCAATATCCTTGGGTATATTTTCCATTCAGCAGTATGATATTTCTGTTCAGACAGGATTTAAATTGAGTCATCAATTCTCACAAAAAACATCAACTTGAGAGTCATTTGATTGATTTATATATGAAATATATCACATGGAAATTTCACCGTGTGTGAAGTTAAACAGAAATTGGAAATAAAAACAAAAACAAAAAATCACGGATAAATCAGGTGGAATTAATCCAATTCTTTCAATTTAAAAGTTTATATGGACGATTTTCCGCAATTCTGATTACCCATTCATATTGCCAGTCCAACTCACTTTGATCAGAAAATGCGGTTTCAATTTTGGCTTTTGTGCATGGTCAATTAATACATTTTCAAGCGGCGCATTTTACGCACGCGCATTTAGTATAATAAAAGTGAAATGTCACGCACCCATACATGCCACAAGACAATTGGTCGAGAGAACACGATAAATATAATAAACTAGCATTGAACTTTATTAATCGTGATGAAAATGAATGGCACGCGCCCACAACGCATGCCTTGTTGGTCAAAATTATTACGATCGGATGTATGTGACGTATGGTTTATTTGTTGGCCGACAATTATTTATGTGTATTTCGCGTACATATATATATATATATATATGTGTATGTGGGTAGGGTGGGGGTAATCTCGTTGAGATATATTTGAATTTTCTCTTTCTCCCTCTCATCCTGCGCGTTTGAATTTCGTTATTCGTGCAATTCCAAAATTTACTGACTTTTCATTATTTCTCTTGTCATATAGACGTACATGTACATACATATTCATCCAGTGTGCCCCCACAACCATAACTCTCCTACCATCAAAAAAGAGCGTGAAATAAATTCATGAGACAGACAAATTTGCACAAAAATTGTTACATCCACTAATTTTTTCATCACTCTTTTATTATATTCACACATCGCCTGATTTAGTCAATAATGTTACGCTAGGACAAAATTGAATATATGCTCCAGTATGCACCTACATATAGTCTTTTAGTACAGCAGTTTGACACACATATTCTGAATCTGACATACATGCGTATATATACATATATGCATATACGCCCACTTAATAAAATTCAAGTAGGATACAATGGATTATTCGATATAGAATTTCGATTATAGAACATATATAACCCTATCTTTCATATATCGTCCCATTTTCGTTCGCTTATCCCCTAACAATGAGCTGAGTGTCCCTCTGATTATTAGATTCTCGCTTGGTAATGGCTATAGGAGAAACACGTGGGTCATAATACCTCTCGAAAGCGCGCGCCAACTTCATTGGCATAACAACCGCCAATGCGCCAGTACATACATATACATCGTTATATGCTTTGCTGTATGTATACATATTGTTCATGTACATATATATGTTTCGTATAGAATTATACTGAAGATAAGTACTTAATCCTCAGACTACAGTGGAACGCACTTTACAGACTTACTTTAAACAATAATTCGGCGTAACAACCATTTTAACTATAAATTCTATTTTTTATTTTACATTTCTCCGCACGCCGTGGTTTGTGTTTCATTTTATTACAATATGCGGTCTTAATATAACAATATATATTTTTGATCCGGATATGTCAAGTCATATCATGTGAAAAAAAAATATTAAATCAGCTGATTAATGTAATGTTAAAAATTATCAGTCCTGAAACGGGATACAATTTTTTTTCGTACAAAAATTTACATGCAAATACTAAAAGAGGTATCAAACTAAAGCAAAGGCTTAAGGTGTGATCTGTGCTTAATTGTATTGACACATTCTTGGCCCGTTCACAATGTTTTGTAACAGCTCTTAATTCCGGGAAAAATGGTTTTAGCATTATCCTGGTTCGTCCGTCGGTTTCATGATATATCTGTGTGAAATACGAGGCTAAAAGTTTTGACGTAAACAGAACCCAAATATAGAGAATGTGTATCTACAAATGAGTTACAAATCAAATCATGAGTCAGGGTCGAAGTCACTACATACCAATCATTTGATAACATCATCCACATCCTGTGCTACATATTTCTGAGTTGGTATTTAATTAGTGTGAATTCATAAAATCCATAGGTATTGTATTATTCTAAATAAAATATCTCACCGTAAATATAATAATAATTCAAATATAAATATATGTACAGTGACACTCCGAACATAAATCAGTGTTAAATTCAAGATGCAGATTTATTATTTGACCAATGAATCAATAACAAACACCTCCGGTTTTGTTTTTTGTACTTTACAAAAATTCTCCAGAATTATCAGACTAGGATTTTAAAACGGACTATACTTTACAGTGAAGAAGCTGAATCGAAATTATTATGTTTACGCTGGTGGAATCACGATTGGATGGGCCCGACCGGAGCTACCACATTTAGGCTGATCGAATTTTCAACCAGGACTGCCATGTCGGAATTGTCCAGAACGCTGCTGGTGGAGTAGAAGGAACGCCCGATCAAATTTCCATCGGAACAATTACCGCCTTAAGTTATCATGATATATTTTTATTCTTAATAAATATAACTTTTCGATAAATCAAATCTAATGTACCTAAAACTACACTCTAAAGCAGTTGAGACCTGGAATAAGCTTGAGTATTCGGAGATGTTTGGGCAAATCTATAAGAGATAATCCACATTGGCGTACAAACACACTGTATACTACTCCTCCACTACCTCTACATATACAAGAACACTGTGATTATACATTAAGATTAGAATGGACACCTTTATTATGCGATTGCATATATATACATAATGCAATATTGTATAACACGATAGAGTAACAGGGGGATAGCGATCACGGAAGTGAATAATCGTGGTAAGCATATATACACACACGATCGTTGAGTCGTGTGGATGGTGATCGCGCGAGACTGATAACGCCCGAGCGAATTTCGTTCAATGTTATATATCGAACAATGACCATAGACTATGTATGCAATACAGATACAAGTACGCAAGTACTTGTGTAAGTATACATCACGTGCATTGGTAAAATTTTATAAAAGGGCAAACGGTACGTATGATTGTATGGACGAAATAATTACTTGATAAGTTTGTATACCGTCTTTTTCCTGTGTGTGATCAATTTAGAAATGGCTCAACCATATTACTCGTTAGTCCATCATCTACCTAAACGACTCGATGGATGTAATATATACCGCCAGATGTATACGAAAAGGAACAAAAAAGGAAACGTAAAATCCATAGAGATGAGAGAATGAGAATATAAATAGACGAGCTCAAACGAGACCGTGAAAGTTTGCGGTCTCGTTTCAAATAATTGGATTTTCTCAATTGAGAAGAGAGCGGGAAACGAGTGAGATATATATATATATATAAGAGAATGGAAGAGGGGGTTGAGAAAACGGTGGAAGAATAGCGGGTTGAAGAGGCAAATATCGTGGCCGTTCGTTCCACTATACTCCCGTGAATTTTCCGTTTTTCCCAAACGCTTCGCTCGTCGTCGCGTTCACGATGAGTATTACCACTTCTCTATTGTCGTTTCTATTCACCCTCTCACTTTATCACTCTCTCTCTCCCTTCCACCTTTTCTTCTCGTTTATAATACTTTTTCACACTTTCCTCACAACAATGAATTCTTTTTTCTGTTCGTTTTTTTTTTCTTTTTCTTTTTGTCAATAATAAATTTAGCCATTTTCATTCATCTCATTTATATATATTTTTCTCTGCATTCTTCTTTTTTTTTTTCAACATTGATGACGCCGTTTCACTTTAAGATTGTCACTTGTTTGTTAATGCTATTCTATTCAATTAATCATTCACAACTCGAATAATGTCATTATAACTTTATATATGTACATATATATATATAATATTCAGACGAATATTAAAAATTATGCACTCAATATTAATGTTCGCTTATTACGTTCTATGCATTTTCGCTTCAATATATATATATATATATATATATATATATATGTTTTCATTGAAGAGTGAATTTATATTACTTTCTCCTGGGCAGTAATTTATGTGCCCGACTCCTGGCTGAGGCTTTTTTGAGAACTGAGTCACGATTATATTATATTGGTTGTATGCTCGCGTGACTGAGCAAGCAACAACAACCCCCTTATATTAATCTTACATTGTTGAGGGTATATTTATATATATTTCAACATATACATACAAGAGGGGAGTTTCGGTATATAACACGCGCTATGCAACGTAAAATAGAGTTCGCTCCCCATGCAGCTGACAAGAATTTGTAGTTATATCGATCAAAAAGGAAAACAAAAAAAAAACAGAGAAGAAAAATAAAAACGGTAATATAATTAATTTTTTTTTGCTTTCATCAGGCTAAAGATGACAGGAAGAGCATAATCACAATTCAAAATCACTGATTGCTAAAGCGATAGTAATTAATTACTCGTTAGTGTTTGACCTTGTTCACTCATTTATCACTGTCAAGTATTTTTCGATTTTCACATTTTTGCTTATACTCTGGCCTCAATGTCAAACCCTTTATTGCCGCCAGCCATTCTTATTTCTGATATCGCTTATTTATTTATAACATTGACATCTATTATAATAACATATTGAATACAATGAAGTAGAGTCTATCATTCGTGCACTGAATTATAAAGAACAAAAAAAGTTAATAAAATTCCACACGTCGAGAGGGATTCCTATGTCTCATCAAATTTCCACTCAATAAAGACTGGGTATGGAGATAACCCTGTGCAATCGAGGTAACAAATTACAGGGGGTCTGAAAATATCCGTACATATATAAACATACCTGTCCGTAGATGGAATCGGCCTATTTTCCGGACAGTCATCGAAATCTTGAGTAATTTATATGATATTAATACATAGTCAAAAAGAAATACACGAAAAAACAAAATTTTCATTTTTTCATTACTACCATTATTATTCGTTGAATAATGTAAATATTTCTTTATATTCTACAGCCATTTCTTTTTTGCATGCAAATAAAAATAGAATATGGGTGCATATACAGATATACGTGTATATTTATACATCAAGCTTTACCCAAAGCATATGCTTTATGGTTGACGTGTGTCGGAGAAATTGAACGAAAACTAGGGAGATAGAGAGAGGCAAATTTGACGCTCGAATGGGAAATCAACGGCATATGCTGGGGAGTTCACGAATGGCGTCGTACTATCAAGGGGAAGGGAAGGTAGATAGATACACATATACACTTGCACGCACATATATATATATATATATATATATATATATATTAATATATATATGTTTGTATGAAGCCCATAGCGTAGAATATAGAGACATCGTGGAATAGTGGGTCCATCGTCGAGTAGAGGATTGGTTAATCGTTAATATGCAAACTAGGTTCAGGGTCGGAGAGTCACTGTGAGATTCCAATGTGAATCCGGATTTCAAGAGATAGAAAGGTAGTGCAACGACTGATGGAAGGTTGAGAGCTTGGTAAATCCTTATTCGTAGAACTATATCGTCTATACCAACAGGATATATTGACTATAAATATTATCCAATAGTTTCATGAAAATTCACATAACAACGAAATATTTGCTATTAATTAATAACGAGTTAATGCAATTTTCGAATAAAACTATTCCATATGAAATTTATCAAATGATAATATATTTATTTTTAGATAAAATAAACTATATGCACAAAATGTGTCAATGCTAATTAATCTTTTATAAATATTGTGATTATTGAGGACAACATTTTTTTCAACACTTATGTAAGTTGTCTTTATTTTTATTTCAGAATATGTCAAAAGAACTTTTATCTATACGAAAAGGAAACTACGTATATTGCTCGGGATCAATATCAGCATGAGGAATTGTATGAAATTTTATTGCAATGTATATATATGCACATTGCGTTCTGTGCATATATACACACATATGTAGATAGACCAATGTGATTGATCTCCGGAGGCTGTGAGTGCGCTTCGTACAATCATCACGAGCTGCAAGTGATCTCGAGAGAGACGTGGGAGCGATTGCACATATATTGGCAGGACAGTAGTATCTCTTTATTGGCCCCCTGCGCTGGGGTGGTGTGACCGTTATATTGCCCCATGTGTTACATTATATATATATATATAAAGATGTATGTATTGCACATTGGTGAGAATCGTCTACTTGCACAGTATCACCAGGCGAATGTCATGACGTGCGCATTCGTTCAACATCAACGACAACCAATCACGATACCACAATACACATTCATAAACGAATAGGTATAAGTATACGTATATCAGAGCTTGCCAAAGGCACGAATACCAGAATCATTTTTAATTATTAATTAATACAAGCTGAGTTTATTCACAAACGATGCTGTTGTATAATGGCGTGTCAGAAATAGGATGTCAACCATGTTTAATATTCGATATAAAATTTATTCTAATAAAACATGCGAAAGAATATTACATTACAGGGTTATGATGACAACAACTGTTTATAGATAACTAACTTATTTTCCTGAGTAAAACTAACAAAATGCTTACAGCGATGTATTACAACCACCCAAAGGGAGAAGAACAGTATTTTAATTGGTCGAACTTATGAGGGAAGGAGAGTACTAATGGTGAAAAAGGATGGTCGATGCAGTAAAAGAGGAATAATAGACAGATCGAGATCTATCTATACCTAAATTTGGAGATTTGTGTTAAAATTGGGCCCAATAAGTAGGAAACTGAATGATCGTATTAAGGGGAAATACAAAGAGTAAATATTTTACGGCCATTGCTCATCATAAACCTTATATCCACTAAATATTTATACTAAATTACCTAAACTGTCAAAATGGGAATTTTTATTACTGAATTGTTGTAGGATTATCCAGATGCAATGATACGTTAACAAATCAAAATTTCAACATCATCGCAACTCGCTTTTCCTATCATTATTATGCCATAATAAATAAATATCATCTTTGAATATATAACGCATCAGTAAGTGCGTATGGATTATCGTATTTTTGCAACATTCTATGTACCAAAACTCACACATATAGTCAAGGGTATAGAGAAGATTCTTTTTTATATTTGTGTCGCGTTTATAAATCGTTCATCCTCTCCTTCATGGTTCACCCTATCTAGTTACGATAACGATGCAATGGCTTCGAATAAGTTGAAGAACGAGAAATGATAATAGGAATGAGAAAGATAAGGAGATATGAAAGAGGCGCTTATATATGCACGCATTGGAAATATCGAACAGGCACAACTGGTCACATCACTTGCAGAATACTAATATCAATTCCAACGGCCAAGAACTCCCAAAGTGGCTGTTTTACTTCCCTTCAGGCCTCGTTTTTATATCTATCTGTAGCTATATATATATATATTTATACAGCCCAATGTTCGATGCCATATTGCCAATCGAAAAAATCCAAGAAAAGGGCACAGCAATGCGTCTTTTCAAACGAGATTTCCATTTTTATAAAGGGACTTTGTGCTCTCACCAATAACAATAGGAGACTTCGTATTATGTGCCATCATCCCCCCCATTATTCCATCTGTTAACTAAAGAGAAAAATAATAAAAATATATATAAAATGAAAAAAAAAAAATAAAGACACAAAAGGGAAAAATTCATCCTTTAGAATAATAATTGCTTGTCGATGATAAAATGCTCTCGCTCACCGAGGACCTCTCTAGCTCATATACATACACCATTTTTCCTCCATAACGAGGGGTGTCATAGACGTTTTATTTTTTCTTTTAGCACTTGATCCCTGTGATGCTGAAAATAAATTAAAAATTTTTTATTTCCTCTCATGCTCTCGCGTCGACGTAGAACTTTTTGTCGCAAAATACAGGGCACTATCTCTACTTTATCCCTCTCATAACAACTCGTTGTAGTGCGCTCTCCGTCCCGTCACAGCAACCAAGCTCTTTCACTATATGCATTGTGTTTGCATTTCACTCAAGTTTTTGTATGTATGCGCAAGACACACGAGTTCCGCGCGCACACTTTATAGTTGTGTTTTGCGAAATAAAAAACACAGAGGCAAAAGAATGTCAACAAAGAGATGTGTTGCATCTGTATATACATATGTATACAATGGAGATATATAATGTTTAGTCGAGATCCACCGAGAAAAAAATCTGGAATGGAAGCGGATTTAAAACAGATAAATTGAAGTTGTCCTCTCGGAAAAATTTCTCTTTGTCATTATATCCTTGTGAACTTGTAAATAATTAATTCACTTGTATCTTTCTAATATCCAAAGAAGAAAAAAAAAGTTTGTGGAAGTAGTCAACCACAGTGTCTTCTGAAAGTTCTCTCTGAAAATGGGTAGGTATATCGAATGTATATTTTTATTAAAAATAGCTGGGACCTCAACAGGATGTTAGAATCTCATGATAAATTTAAGAACATTCATTGTCACAGAGGAAAAGTGGAAATTAATGGGTAAACATACAATACAGAGAATTACTTGGACAATATCCAAATGTGCAAATGAACAAGTTAGTGGTAGTACTACGGATAACCGGATTTGTCTCACAATCCCGCGTCGATCGGCGAATCCAGGTGGGTTTAGTTCTATGTCTAAATCTCTGGGCGCCTTTCCGTCTACGTATCCCTGATGTATACGTTCACTACAACATAACACGTTCTCTGTAAAATATATAATCTCAAAAAAAAATATATATATATATAAAAAACAGAAAAATGAAGGAAACAAAATTCGAGAGCTGAATAAAATTGATGTACCTAAATATGCGTGGGAATAGGTATAATATATCTGGGAAAAGATGAGCGGAGAAATAAAGGTGAGGGATGTGACAGTGGTTGTGAGATTGATAGCCGAAAGGATCCGAGGAAGATATGAAAGTGGCCTTCCTAGTTGGCTGTTGGCCAAAATGCACCGCCCTTAGATGGTGGTCTGAATAAACGTAAGTGCGCGGCCGCCGGGTGAACATTATTCGAGATATGAATTTATGGTCGGCACCCGCCGGGATAACATTTCGCCCTCTTCAGTAAAAGAAGAATACAAGTAAGAGGAAAATGCCAAGAATGGTTTGGTTGGTAAAAGGAATAATAATGATGGTGGTGCTGGTAGCAATCCTACTATAGGGAAAACGGTCCTAGATAAGGCGCAAGACGCGCAGTTTGACTTAATAAACTTAAGAAACCTGGGAAGCTGCACCACTACCACCACCACCACCAACTATCCTACCAATCATCCAACCAACAGTTACTTCCACTATCGCAGTTACGAGCACGGATAATATCATGGATAAGGTGTGGGAAATAAAGCGGGGAAAATGGAATAAAAGCAAAAATTCCAATATCAACAACCACAACATCAACAACAACAACAACAATCACAATTGTCAACTGTGCAAATTTTAACCCTTGATCTTTTTATAAAATCTCCCACAATAATTGCGAAAATGGTGGCTGGAAGTGAAGATTGTGAAAACACGATGTTTACAGTTATGCGGTTGGATGAATGTGTGAGGAATCTCAGGCAGGGAGTCCATCTGATGGCAAAAGTAACGATGGATGAAAGAGTGTGAAAGGATAAAGGCAAAAAAGAAAAAGACAGAAAATTGTTGGGCTGCGACGGCGAAAGTTTGCGTACTTTGTGTAACCGCATGAAGTATGCATGCCAAGGGCGCCAACAACCTCGATGGTGAGACAAGCAATAGCACTGGGTGGAAAGCGGAGGCGAGTGAATAGCGGACCGCGCGCGCGTCCCGCAAACTGATCAAAGTTTTCTCGATATGCCCGGGATTTGAGATTAGTTATTTATACGCGGCTAGCCACACGATGGTGCACGCGCGAGAAAGCGCCAACTGGAACAGCCAAATTGGAGTTTGCCCTTGACGCAACTTTGGTTATTAGTGCGCAGAAGAGAGTTTTGGTCATCGTTTTTTCGTTACATTCTCTAATGTTTACATAAGTCAAGTAATTAATTTACAATGTGTATATGAGCGTGAAATAATTTATTGAATTTAGATTGTAGGAGGAAAAGGGCAAAAAGGAAAAAAATAAAAGAAAAAGTAAGGAAAAAAAAAACAAAACGAATCACGACAAATTCCTTTCAACAATGTGTATATGTGCTCCATCTTTCGTCCTTTTTCTTTTAGTTTTTTTCTCGTACTTTGTTATGCTGCATGATAAAGAGCACGGAGGAACATTCGAGAAACAACTACAGGAGGAAAGAGAGAGAATATGCAGGTTTGCGCCAACTCGCCATAACCTACATTGCGCACAATGACGCATGGCTTCACGAGTACGTGCAATTGAAAAATATACGACCGCTACTGTGGAAATGCTAACTCAAACAATGAGAAATAGTGAAAAAAGGAAAGAAAAAACGAAATCTGCATGTGCAAATAGAAGAATTGAGGACAACAATTGCCTGTTGGAGTCTACTCATTTTTTATTAGTCCAGAAAATGATAAATAGTATATTATCGTGTGTAATGTATTGATTGGAGCATTTAAAATAGCGAAAGGAAAAAAATGAATTTATTTCAAATACATAGAGTAAGATTCTATAGCATCTAAAGAAAATCCGTGTTAGTTGGTATAGCAGTTCAGTACAATAATCGAGACGTAAAAGTTTGAAAAGAACATCGAAAAGATTTCGTGAAAATGAGACAATTAGGAATAAGACAAGAATTTTTCTTTTGTCTCTTTTTCTATTTCTTTTTCTCTTACTACATATATATATAGAAGAGGGGGATTAGTTCTGTATAATGCTGCAAAAAAGAAAGAAATTGAAGGATAAACTAAAAGGCTTGAATGGCAATTTTCTTCTTCACTTTTTTTTTGCCATCATCTTGGACAGTATCACAAGGGCACTGGCAGCGCTCGCACGTGGATATATCGAAAAGAATTTCAATTTGGAAAGTTTAAATACCAGTGAAGAGGACGACCGCAATCCAGATCTTCGGAACGGGTCGCAGAGTATGGAGAAAAATAGAGAAATAAAGGGGAAAGGGAAGAGTTGACGAAGAAGAAGGCGGAAAGTAAGGAGGTATATATCTATATATATTTAGTAAAGAGGTCTCAAACTTTCATAGAAGGTATTTCGAATTTTCCTTTAATTTCAAATATAAGGATGCTCGCTGAGCCAGTCGTCGTATCAAAACTTGAACTCTCGAAGGCATGCTCGCGTATAACGTTCTTCAGACTTTTGCATCGACATCTTCATACATCTTATAACCTCCATACCTGCCCTAACAAATTTTCCCTCCTCCCTTTTCTGCCATAATCTTTTTCACTGCTTCCTTTCTGTTTCATCATATTCATATATGTCTATGTATGTTGTGTAGACATCGCACGCCACCGGAAAAGTCGTATTCGACTTAGGTGTACGGAAACATTGGGATTCAAGTTGAATTTCCGTAGTTGCTTGCGGTCGATGTTATTTCGGTTGAAACTTTTCACCGTGAAACGGAAGAGTGGGTGAAACTGCGCACCTACCATCATCTCTTCTTATATGCGCGGTTGAAACGACTCGGAGATTTTTTTTACATATATAAAGATATGGAAATAAGAGAGTGTGCGCGCCAGAAATATATGCCAACTTTGATAAAAATAAAATAAATAATACATGGATAACACACACGCACATCCGTACGAATTCGTTTTTCATCTTTTCCACAGTCTCCCTTCGTTTCTTCCGTTTTCTTTTCTTTTTTTTTTCGGTATAGGGGAAAAAAGAATCTTAGAAAGTTACCGAAAAGTTTCCCCAAGCGTGGACAAGAATTTTGGCCGAGCACTGACGGCAAAAAGGACGCGATTTTCGTCCACAACAACAACACACCGCACCCCTTGTCGTCATTGTTGTCGACATCGTCAAGTCAAAAGAAATTGTATTTGCGACTCTCACACGTCGTCGTCGTTGTCGTCGACAACGATGAGCAACAACGATGACTAGACCGAGTGTATATATACTTCCATATACCAAGGTCTTAAACAACAGTGGAGCTTCGTTCCACAAGTCGAAACTTACGACAAGTTTCAGAATACGACGAATGAAGACAATGTGATGTGGTCGTATATGCGAGTGCAGTGGCGGATGAAATACACGTTAGTAGTAAGGAGATTCATCGGGATTTGGGTGTGAGGCTAAGCAAGGCCACTTTGGCGAAACTTGGTGCTGTTTGTGCGAAAACTTATTGTCGGATATACAGGAATCCCACATCCGACGTCTGACTCAAGACTACAAACGCTCATTTGTACCCTCAGATTAATCTTAATATATACAATACATACCAAAATTCTCAGTCATATTACATGAGAAAAATATTCTCTAATTTTTCATCGTTCATTTTCATTTGTGTTTATTTCTTTTTTCTTTTTATTCTACTTTTGCAAAAAAAATCTAACCATAATTGTGGGTTGTGTAGTTTTCAGCTATTTCGTTTTTTGCCCCATCGTAAATAAATCCTTGTTCTTGACTCTGAGACATCAGAATTTGAATGCTTGGTAGAGCAGACGTTTAAAATAAACTCGACAACGCCTTTTGGCAGACTATGAGGAACGATGAGGGCGGATTCGTGCGTGAAATACATATAAGGATGGATGTAGATGTGTATATAGAAAAATTCCCATTTGGTCTGACGACCACTCTGTTAATTCATCTCTGTTTCTCTCTGTCTTCCGCCCTCCAGGCATATATGCGCATGGAGTTTTGAAAAATAAAAACTATATGAATTTTGTGGTAACAAACACCATCAATGTGTTGACGTAAAAGGCTTCAATTGCATACAGACGTTTATGTCTCCCTAAAAATATTGAACAGAGCAAAAAAAAAATTGGTAATGGCCGTAATATGTTTATATTCATAAATGTGTATCCCAAATAGAATTTAATATAAACAACAGAAATTCTACTCGTCACTGATGGACGGACAAAAATTCAAAAAGATAATATTTTCTATATTCTATTCTATCGGCATCAAGCAGTAAAAAAAAAAGAAAAGATGCAATTTTCATAGAATTTTATTGAAATATATCCGTTCCATTAACCGGGAGGTTTAATGCAAATATAACCATATTTCATATTGTGGCATGGTGTTTCACGTACACATTTTTTCTCCCATCTAAACAATGATAACACATACAAAAAAATATTAACGTGTAACATTGCAAACGGGCAATGCACATGTATAGTTGTATCAGTAATATACATACATTTTTGCATATATATGAGTAGAAATTTAAACTTAAGATTGGTTGTAATGTATTTAGCTTATGGTGTGAGCTTATACAAATTTAACGATTATATTAGGGGGTGATATGTAATCGAGCCAGCGATGATTTCATATGGAAAAATATTAGACTAAGCTCAGAACATCCTGATTCAGATTGATGGGAATTTCCATCGCAATCACCATATCGGAATTGCCCAAAATTATGGAAATGTGAAACATTCTGTCAAATATAGATTGACACACATAAATTAATGCTGAATTTATTTTGATAAAATTGAGCTATTGCTAGAGAGTCTTTGGATGATAAATCCAAATATGTCACTATATAAAATTACACCATCTTTGTTTTATTTTACTTATACAGCCGGCAAATACTCAATATCACGTTTTTTATTAAAAAAATAATGGCACCTATTTGCATCATTATTAAATAAAATGTAAGTTTGGAATCAGCGTACTTTGCATATGAATATAATGTACATGCGTTGATTGACTATGCCGGAGTCTCAATATACGTCTACAACTTGTCACGGAATACATACAAAGAGGTATAAGTGGCACCCTCTGCGCCTATTATCTCGATCTCTTAATTCAGACGATAGGACGCGGTAATGACGCGAATATTCGACGATTGAGTCCACAGTCGAACTCGTCTTATATAGAGTTACATATGTATATGAACTTATCGATCCATTCATACGATCCAACAATAATATATAGCATATTATAGAATGTAAGAGAACAATGGCATCAACTAGTAGAGAGATGAAATGATGATAATCGCAAGTTTTTATTGAATTTCCTTATCCGAAATATGAAAAAGAAAACGGGATATGCATTTAATTTATTAAATGTTTGCTCACTTTCCAAACGAAAAAAAAAAACGACAAGAAAAGCAATCAAGAGAGAATATTTTGCAAATGAGTGAGAAAAAAAATGAATTAGAATGAAGCTATTTCATAAAGTTGATTATATTAATTTCCATAATTTATAAGTAACGCGAGTGTATAATGATAACGATCGGGCACGTGAAATCGCGCATGAATAGAGTGAAGACGATGGCGCAAGAAAAAAAAATATATAAAAATATTTAACAGAAATGTGAAAAAAGGAACACAGCAAGATAAGACATTTTATGGGTAATTGTGAATATACGGAGCAATGTCAGTTGTGCTTATCCCCACTAACTTGCGTCATTTACAATTGTTTGGTCGACGGTAAAACGTCTCATCCGGAACTTCCAACTCTCTCATCTTTCATCTTCATTGTCGCTAAATTCTGAATAACCTTTGCGAACTATTTTACAGAGAGATTTCCATAAATACATATACATATATATACATAATATATACATACATTTTTCTTTTTTACTTGACTACATTCACAATGACTCTGTCATCTAATTTATTTCAACTGAATACCTCGAGAAACTTCCCCATGGCTATATATAGACATTTGATCTTCAAATTGATATAACCACCGAGAAAATAATCCAATCGATTCAAAGTCACTCGCGCGGATTTCCGAGATATGAGGTTTAAACGTGTGCGAGCGAGCGATTTACTGCTGAAAAATATTCAAACCCGGAGATTTTCTCACTCATCCCCTATATACAGTTCCCGCCACGTTCTTTTCATTTTCATTTTTTCCTATACGCCTTACATCACCTATCCGAGAAAGTGAAAGACTATCATCCCACACTTGTACGATGCCCGCAATTTCCCGTTTCCCTGCCATTATTCCGTCAGCGAAGACACTGTCACATATATATATATACAGTAGAAACAAAATAAGACGCATGAGAAATATTAGTCTGATCATGTACCCTCCAATCATCTACAATTTTCTGAATTTCCCGGTGTCCCGCACGCCATTAAATATCACGATTCCATCTATTGCTTCAACCCACCATTAGCTCCACCTTTATTCACTTGAACGTGATTATTGATATAATGGGAAATTCCGTCACATTTTCTACTCGTTGACTATTCAAATATTGCTATTTTTCCAAGAAAAAAACAGGACGAAGAAAATAAGAAGAAAAGAACCGAGAAAGAGAGAACGAAGATGACACTGTCCAAAGTGAAGAATATAAATCCAAAAAGGGGAGTTCTATTAATTGAATGACCGAGAAATCCTGAGGAATAATTAATTGGGGCAGCAGCGAAAGTATATCAAGCGCATCCGTAGAGCGCGTGTAACATCGTTAGTCAGCCCTCTTCCATTGCGCTTCTTCGCCGGCTTCTCTTTTCGAGTGAAGTGCAAGAGAATGAGATTTACAGACAGAGAATAAGATTTTCAGCAGTAGAAAAGCCAATCTTGAATCGCTACGAGCCGAACTACTACGAGAAACGTTGAAGCTTTTCGCCGGAAGCTGAAAATATATATGTATAATCCCAAAGTTGTGTACGAAAAATAAAGGGATCGGCACTGTCAGAGAAAGGATGATGTTAAGGGCACATTGGTATTATCTTGTCTCAGTATATTAGTCATTCTCTTCATCGTCCTGCTAAAAAAGATTGCATTAAAAAAAAAACGAACAATCCAAAGTAAAACGAAATCTCTGTACGATTCATCAGCAGATGATTTATCATCGAGGAGTACGATATAAATGAATGGAACAAACGAAGTGTCAGAA
This sequence comes from Galerucella tenella, assembly GCA_910591685.1. Classification (NCBI taxonomy): domain Eukaryota; kingdom Metazoa; phylum Arthropoda; class Insecta; order Coleoptera; family Chrysomelidae; genus Galerucella; species Galerucella tenella. The sequence continues at coordinate 78,306 of CAJUYH010000028.1, forward strand.
TCATACACAGTTACCACTATGTGAAGCTGGTCGGGATGAATGAAGAGCGACAGAGAAATACAGAGAGGATAGTGCGAGAGAGAGATAAAGATAAAAGTAACAACAAACGTGCCACTGTGTGTGACAGAGAGTGCACTGTGCAGTTGGATCGGTCATGCAGCGCATCATATCAAATGCACCAAATGTCCTCGGCGTTCTTTCTCTCTCTCGCACTGCCCTCTTTGAGTCACGCCTGCACTCGCTTATCTAGCAATGCGATGCACCATGAATCGTGTGCGACGGTTGGTGAAGAGGGATGGCGAAGGATCGCGAAACGGGATTGATGGTGACACACAGAGGGAGATGACGCGAGGGTGAATGTTGGGGAATAGGTTCAGTTACCAATGATCCGGTATCGGCAACAAAGCTATATTTGCGATGACGCAGTGCAGTGAGTCGTGAGTTTGAATTCACGATGATTATTCTTGATGGCTTGTTATATACATATATATATATATATATATAGACAAAATATATGATTTGTGTGTTTGGGTAAGTTGATATGTATATGTGCACATTGACAATAAATCAGGTCGTTAATATCGCTTCATTAAAACTGAATTGTATTCACATGTAACGATTAATCATTAGTTGCAAAAAAGATATACACGTAAGTATAATCATGAAAATTTCATAGAATTTTCCATGGAATATTTCAGAAATGTGTGTCAGTAGTGATTCAGCTTATTTTTATCAAATGAAATACAAAATTTTCTCCAGAATTCCACACTATTTTTCCGTCATTGTATATAATTCATAATTTAAATCACTATGAAACATCACTTTAATCATGTTTACTTATTAGGTTTGATTAATTATAAAAAAAGTCTCCTAATTTTTAATATAATTTTGTAAAAATTCAGACCGAATATTAATATGGAAATACTAGATTTTAGAAAAACTTTAGAAATTTTCAGGCACAATTTTCTCCCGTATACAATACGACGCTCTGGATGCTTTCACTCCTTCATTTTTCTTTCTTTATAATTTTGTGTCTTTTCATGACTTCTGAATAGAGAAGCATCTCATTGAAGGCGCATGAATAAGCATTTCATTGGGTGAAATTGAAGTGTAAATAGACTATATAGATGATATATATTCCATGCTTTTTACGTTTCAGAGATCCTTCATCCACTACACAAATTTTCCAACTGCCATCCAGGGTGTATTTTACAATCATACCTTGCACGACATTTTGAGAATAATTTTTTCCCTGTAAGTTTCACCATTACATAAGGTTCTATAGTATCAAGGTGATCCGTAAGTCGCTTATATGTATCGCTTGGAGAATTATTTGTCTCAACACCGTAAGGATTAGATTTCAAATTGACGTAGTTGTTGCGAAGTTGGACTTCTCAAAAATTAGACGTCACGTATAAATAATACTGTACCAACATATTCAAATCTATTTTCTTTCCTTTACTGCTGTATATTTCATCTCATTCGTGAGAAAGCATATTCGTATACGTAGTTTCCCCACCATTATTGTTACAATATAATCAACTACAAGACTATTTCTTCCAAAACATTTTTAATCAATCTCCATTCTCAACCACGTTTTCTATTAGATGTATAATTTCTATTTACGTCTTTTATAACTCATGAGTTATTCAAATGTTTACAACTTATAGCCTTCCCACTTATACCCCACTTTGTCTCTTCATGATATCCATCTCAATTTTCCCATTTTTTAGGACTCATTTTCTTGAGATATTTCCTAAATTTTGAAATTATATTTTTTTTCAACACTCCCCAAATTTAATCGTCACTTTCTTAGCAACTGAATATCCAGTATATCGATTTTTTAGTACATAACTTGTTTATCCTCTAATTCTCATTGCGTGTGTCATAAGTTTTTCTCCAGACATAGAACTGGCTTACTTAATAGTCACTAAAACACTTAAATCACACTCCAAATAACATTTTTAATATCATACTATTTCTGGTTATGTTTTATTAAAATAGTAATGCAATTCGAGTACCAAAATTTGTTAAATTCGCAAGCACTTGATAATGACGAGATGTATGAATAACTCTTTATACTATGTCTCATATTATTCGAGGGTCATACCTTACTAATTTCGAATTTTATAAAATATAATATCAAAATTTGTCAAACGGCAGACACACTGTCGTGATGTCAAATAAATTACTATGTACACAAAGAACTTTCAATCGATTCCGAACAAAATTTTATACCATCACATCGCTTCAAAGACTTTTACAGTTCTTGCTTTCCTGACTGTATTCTCGAATTATTAATTTTGTTTTGTAGCGGTGACATATAGTAGAAGCTATCTAATTATTTCGTTCATTTCCTCGCATGGAGAAATATTTCCCCCATTCCTGGTCTACCATGTATCATTCTTATTTAGATGCGGTTGTTTGTAATACACACTGTGGCACAATTTTTCCTATATCACTGTACTATTTTTATCGAGCATTAGAATTAATTCTTTATAAAAGTAGCACTTATATATTTCTCATATTATTGTTTATAATTGTGACATTCGTGGTCCTGCCGCCTTTTACGAATGTAGTCACTATTTTTTCAGTAATAATATGTTATATTATATCGAATTATATACGCCATTTCTATTTTAATTATGTTTATGGTACATTAATGAATAACATTGAGAGTTCGCCAAGCCGTGAATGATTTTATTACTATAGGGTCGACTTCGAATCGGCCTATTTGACCAGTTTGGTTGATTGTACGCTTGACTAAAGAATAGAGGCGTTCGTTAAATGACCCGTTTGAATGTACGTACTCGTATATGTCAAGCGTCTATCAGTCCTCAGAGTTTTGCCATAACTTTCGTCTCATGATACATACCAAGCTCTACTCTATTTTTCTAAACAGAAAGGTGAAAATTTAAATGAAAGGTTGGCTCATCATTGGCTTACGATTGTGAGTTAACACTCATGGCTGGTTACCGAACTTGGCCAATGATGACATCAACATGTCACGCTCATGTTTGCCAGTGAATAGCTTAAAATTTTTGGCTAGTGATGCGATTTATAGCTCATCAGTAATTATATTATTTTATTAGACTCTTGGAGATATGCTCATACACAACACATATACACTACGGCTCAAAATTCGGGGAACACTACTAAAAGTTAAAAGTAGACAAAAAAACCAATGAAAATTCGAAATTATTTATTTCGTCAGTTACATACATCCATTCATTTACTCAGACATCGTTAAAAAAAAGTAGAAGTTTTTAATATATTTGAATAGCAGGATTTTCTAAATACACTTGCGTAGCATCAATATGAATAACAGTATATGCCCAAATACTGTTGAGTGGTAGTGTGTTTGCCCAGTTTCCTGTTATTACCCGATAAATGTATTATTAGTTAGATCTGTATTCAGAGTTTTTATTGTAGTTATTAATTTGATATCACTTATTCCAATACAAATTCAGGAATTAATATTGAATTTACATTAAAATGAAGTGCATTTGATGGGGTTCGACTACGAGATACCTTGAATGATAGACAAGGTCGTCGCACACTGCACGATTTACGCTCGCGATAGTTATGGATATTTTTATCATTCATAAATATTTCTTCGTGTTCAATTTGTTGAGACAATGATTAGATGGTAACTGGGAGATTTAGATGATCTCACTACATTTTTTGCGCTTGTTACTTTATGGCTATTCATAAGACCGCTACAAGATTACAAATGAATGTGTGAGAAATGGGCATCAAAAATTTATGAACCAAGATTTGGATGATGAGCTCAAGAATGGCTACATATTCTTTCTTACATTAATGATTCTGTATTGGCTGCAAACTCGTCTCCGTAAGACAGGTTCTCATTCAAGATACGATTGTGACTGACACTCACCTGTAACAGCAAAAAAATATAAAAGCAAAATTAGAGACATAATCTTACTGACATTGTTCGATTTGATTATAAACAGTGATTGGAAAAACGTATTTGTATTTTCTGTTCATGAGAATCTCTGGAGACACTTTCAACAAGAAGCTTCATCACAGAGAAGCAAGATACCGTATGGGATTCGAAGTTGGATGCTAACTTACTCACAAAGTTTCATGACGAGCGACCAAGCGACGAATGCTATGCCACTTTCAGCGGTTTCATTCTTTTTTTGTTTGTTTTTTTTATACGATGAACAGTAGAAAATGGCGATGCTGAGGCACATACCCAATCGACAATAAACACTTTTGTCACATGCGTTATATCTACACCCTCGACAATCCAATTCACAACTCGTGTCTCAACCAGCAACAACCATTATACACATATACACCACAAGTCTTAGTTGGCAAGGGATTTCATCTCCTTTCGCACCCGAGGCCGCCGTTTCCACGATTGTAACTCGACTCTTTATCATGCTATAGCCGAATGTCCTCAGCAGATTCAACGAGACAAGACGGGCCATTTCAAGTAGCGCTCTGGCGCTATTGCCCGCTACTACTCAGACACAATAACATCTCCATCAAAGTAAGAGGTTTGCAAAATGTCTCATACTATCAAAGCATGCGTTGAAGCTATAAAAAAAATATAACATTGTCCACGCATATAATACCTCGTACATAAATCAAATGAAGGAAAATATATGTATTGATGAACATCCAGATAAATATTATGTATTTATTATGTTTTTTTTCATTGCCGTTGAGAAAAATTATGCTTTCCCTTAAGTGCCGTTGTGGGAGAATGCAATGAGAAGATGATGAAGTCACGATTTGGATTTCCAGTCTACGACACCTTATTGCCAGACATGCCCCAAACAGAACTTCTAAGAAATTGAAGAATAACAGTGAGCCACAATGACTGCATGTACGAAAATAAGAGAGAACAATCTTTCTCTTGGTACGGTTCTCTCATTCTCTTCTATATCTTTCCTATTTCATTCGTGTACATTCTTGACGTAACACAAAACGTTCAGCGAGTCGGCGATGCTCATTTTAACATGCATTATATATATATATTTCGTGACTAGCTAGGCGTTATTCAATTACGTCTGATTGTACTCCATTCATTTATTCATACATCCATTCATTTACGCCCTTGCCCCCATATCTATTTCTCACCATTATTTACAAGAATTGATATTGTAAGATAATAAACTATGCCATGCATATTTGTCAGACATATATGAGTATGAAATTCGCGAATATACTCATAAATAAGTTGTGTGAGTTGGCGATAGTGAGGAGACAGCGTTGACAGCGTTGTTAAAAGTATTCTAATTAATGACCATTTATCTGTGCAAGCTCGACTAATTGGGACAGATATCGAATACACAAAGTGCTGTCTCTATTGAATAGTTGAGTACCAAATTGAGAAAATTGTAATTTCCTGAACTTTTGATATATTACTGTCTATATTGTTTGGAGAAATTCAAAAGCAATCATTTCCTTTGGAAGAGAAAATAATAAGTTGATACAGTATACTATTCAACTATTACAATCAACTATAATGATTATTTTTTCACTCAATATATTCACATATTGTATTAATAAATACCCTTTCATTATATTCTATGGCCATTTCAATTTTAATAATTTAATTTTCGATAAACTAAGTATGAACGTATAATCACAAGTATCACATAGATATTGATTGTATTATGTACACATGAAGATACACTTTAATCGAAACAATTTAATTCAAATTTTCTATTCAATGTTTAAAATAACCATTTGATAATGTGCAACATGTGTAACAGATAAATTGCAGTATTACGAAATCCACTACATTCGTAAGATCATTCTCAGAGAAATGAATCAATTGTTCATATATAATTTTAAAAAATTTGAGAATGCGACTGACAAAAATATTTCAGTTTATACATAAAGTATTTTCTGTTTATGTTTTGTTACAATTCAAAATTACATGCCATTGCGAAATCGAGTTCAGCTATAAAATTAGTCATTAATTGAATTTGAATAGTTAATTATTTGCATAAAATATTGAATGATGTATAAAATATTTATTTAATCAGTAAATATTCAGTTCAAATTGATGATACACGTGCGAAATGTTCGGAAATTAGGCTCTGAAGTTGAAAAGGAACTATTTATATTTCATTCGCAAACAACTATAACTATATTCAAATGTATTTTACCAAGTTATCATATAATTTGGGAAGTTCATAATATTGTCTTGAAAAATTGTTGATTCAAAATTGGAAGAATTTATCTCTTAAACATAAAAGAAAAAGTGTTGATAATATATATAATATATTCATAATACTGGCATTAAGATTTGCATGAAACGAATCGTAATCACTCTGTACCAAATCTCTATTTGGATAATGCTGGTATATAGATGGTGCAAAAACGTTGATAAAAAAAATGGCATTGAGGAAGTGAAGTAGAAAATGAAAGGGTCAGTAGGATTATAATTCCAGCAGGGGCTATATTCCCGGTCGATTAAACCCTCGCTAATTTCATTCCTCCACACCCTCCGCGCACGCTTCTTCTACTCATATTCTCGTACATTTAAATTTTGAGAATGGGACTGGCCCACTATAAAAGCGATTACAGTCTCACTAATTTCCTGTATCGAATCTTCATACCCATATTTTTTTTATATTTTTTTACATGTTAAAAAAAGCTCATATAATAAATTACATAAAATTAAAACATTATACTTGCGTAGTAATAGCGATTATACGTGCGGTTTATATTATAAGTCATTTTATTATAATTAAATGATATTGATGGAAAAAAAAAAATATAATATGGACTTAAGTCATGATAAAAATTACGCTATAACGAATACATATTTTTATTCCTCTTTCAATTTATTTATTTGCAGTTCATGTCACTTATTTTCATATTGCTGTGCACTCATCCCATCAATAGCTCACAATTTCTTTTTTTTCTCCCGTCTCTTCGTTATTCTCATCAATTTAATCAATCTCATACATATATATATATAGTCGATGTTTTTATATACATATATTTTGTAGCTTGTGGTAATATTGCACAAGTACATCATAAGAGGATTCGTTCCATCTCGCATTTCCTTGGGGATTGGTTATAAAAACGACTTGGTAAGTCCTAGATAGAGTGCGAAAGGGGTTGGTTTATCATACACCCTACTTTCTTCTGTCATTGCAAATATAGTAGTGTCGTTACCTCTCACTACCCACGATTACTTTTGGCCTGTAGATTTCTTGCCGGTCGTGGAAACTCGTAGATATTTTCTGTACCACCCCTTGAATACAAGGATGAAGTGGTGAAAGGGGGGCTCAAATGTTTATTTCGCATGTATCATATAGTAGGGGTGTGCGGTAAAAGAAAAGCGGTGAGTGGCAGTGGTTAATGGATCGAGAACAAAAGAAAAAAAGAGAATAATTCATTCCATATACATATATACATAAGGGTGAATGTATGTCACCCTTAATATCCCATCCTTATCCAACATTATTTCCATAAACACGCCCTACATTTCTTTCCAATTCCAATAAATCGATTTCACTATTCGTGACATCGAAAGGGAGAAAGTTACCCCCACAGAAATAATAATAATGATAATGATAATGATAATAATAATAATAGTAATAATAGTAATAATAGAAATCATGATAATATATGTATTGGATATTCTTTCAATAACATAATTGTTTTCTTTTCTCTGGTCTATATTTATTTGACGATAATTTTCGGTATTTTATTGTTGATATCACCGTTTATGTTTTAATACAGTGCAAATCTCTGATTACTGGAAAGAAATAATAAAAATACTGCTAACACTGCGAGAAAAATATATGCAGAAATGAACTGCAGGCAAGTTGGCCGTACTAAAGCAGTAAAAGGCAAGAGAACAGTCAATATAAATGTGGGTACACGGAAGTATAACTTGGTCATGACGAAAAGATATACAATAGGCGAAAACATAAAGAAATGCATGTACAAACATATACACATACACACACACGCGCACATACACCTAGAATATAGCCGTCACGGACAAAAAACAGAGAATAAGTCAAGTTCAACAGGTAGGTTCAAGCAACATTTTGATAATAATACCATGAACGATAAGGCAATATATACTAACATATATATATATATAACTTGACAAAAGGGAAAGAGCCTCATATATATGGCTTCTTTCGGACACCTTAAAGGGTGGCAACAATATACACAAAGGAAGCTATTTTCATCCCGTCTCTCACCGCCACATTCTTGTCATGACGACCGTCATGTCAAAGCCCGCTGCACATATACCCTACCCCAATGTTGCCATTCTATTTTTGAATCAAATATATTTTCATATTTTGTGAATATTTTTCATGAAATATATTATAAAAAATAAAACTCCATATTTTTATTTGACTATATTGTATACATATATATGGCCTATTGTGCGACTAAAAACATCGGAACGTATCGAAATATTTTTTCAAATATGCCATAGCGTCAATTAAGCCATGAACAATTTAGAACAAATTCATCAATACGCAAACATATTTACAATACATATTGCAAAATAATTCAATAACACGTGCGTTTGTCTTTGAAGCTTTAAGAGTTGATTTTATATCATTTATTAGTACAATATTACAGGATGGTGAAAAGAAAATTACCAAAAAAGAATAATCAGTTTATCCTATATAACACACAAGATAGCAACACGACCACGGGTCCACTAATAATTTCTTTGTAAACCATTACCAATAATTATGATATTTGCACTTCAGTTTTCATAAGACTCACAGTAATTTAATTTATAATTTTCTAATAATACACACATAAATATATATAGATTGTCGTCAAACAAAACCTATAACCAATTCAAAGAAACAAGAAAGATAAAATATAGAACGTAAGGTACAACTGCGTTATTTGCTATTCCGCATACAAAGTAGTCATGGTCTCCGCCAATATATACTGTTTTTTGCATCATTTAACCCCTTTCCGGTGAAGTCAAGCGTGATGTACCGCCCACACATAGACAAAACAGAGATATGCCACTATTTTCAAACTATACTCTCCTTTTCCTCTTAGTTTTTTCCTCATTTCTTTCATACGCATATTTTATTGTCGTCCATCTTTCTCTATTCTTGGACGCTCAAGACGTACGAAAATAAGAAAACCAACACCGCTGTTTACTCAGCTGCCGGAAACTCACCCTTTGCTCTTCTCACCACCCTGTCTAAAGACCATCCCTCAACTAACACTCTCTGTTCTATGTTTATTTCGCGTTCACGTATCTGTGTGTCTGCAGTGTGGTTTTCCGTTTCTCCTGCATTTCGTATTTCACACTTCCGACGAATTCGATTCGCATTCGAAATCCACTGTGAAAACACACTCGAAACACCTACGAAGAAATTGAGTCTCTCAGAGTAACTTTGGGATGGAGGAGAGAGAAGGAGAGAGTGGAAAAAAGAAGAGAAGAAAAAAAGGTTTGTGAGGATCCTTGGAAATATTCGGGAATGTGTTTTCTTCGTTTCTCTCTTATTTTTATTCTACTATTTTCATTCCTCAATGCTACGTTGCAAATTCCAGTAGTCAAGTCCGTTGAAATCGCGTCCACCAGGAGGACAGGATTACAAATCGAACGGTTTCTTGGAGAATTGCGATAGAAGAAAGGGAAAGAGGATCAGCACGTACCGACAACAGCAGAAAAAAAATAGAATAAAAAAAAATATATATGCACATGTACAGATATAGATATATTGTCAACTGTATATATGTATTCACGTTTACAAAATCCATATAGTTGGTCAGAGTATATACGAGAAAGAAAGCGAATAAAAAAAAGAGAGATACCAAATTACGAGTTGACCGCTTACGAAATTCACCCTCATTCGATCACAATTTAAAAACGCGTAGTAACTGTAAATACTTTCATTTTTTAGTTTCATTCGCAAACGAAAGAGCGTATAATATATAATACAACGAACATACTATGCAACACTTATATGTGGAGAAACAGTTGAAAATTTACAAACTAATTAAATCCATTTAATGTGATAAATACGAAATTGTTGAATAAAAATTATTGCTGTAGAAATGATTTTTATGTAGGTACGCATTTACTTACAAACTCAAAAGGTAAGGGTTATACTGAAGCTTCATGAAGACGAGGAGAAGGAGAAGAAGGAGTAGTAGTAGTAGTAGTAGTAGTAGTTGCAGCAGTAATAAAGGTAAGAGTAATCTTAGTGGCCCGAAGAGAAATATCAAATGGACAATCGAGTAACAGCCTCTGCCGGCATTTCAGTTTTCACTCTCTGTTATGTTGTTGCAATGTCGTCTGTTAAATAACCAACGTTTGTGTTGGTATGAGATCACTAATGTATCTATATACAGTATGCTGCCTTATATATGACTAGGCATATACACATGCGTCTTTGTATACAATGTTGATTGTTGAGGACCCATTTTGAATGTAGATTTTCAGTTAGTCTCCACTCCAAAACAAATGCTGGGTGACGGTTGGGCGGGAAGACACAATATGCCAACGAAAGGGATTGTGACGATGAAGTCGAGGACCACAGGCACGTCCGTCCGTTAATTAAGTTAACGACCGCTAAAGTAGTCGCGGCATAGCGGTATGGGGTGTGTGTCGGGCTTGATGGTTAGAATGAGTGAATGCGAGTGAGTCTAAAGTCAAGTGACAGCGATCATATATATGTATGTGTACATAAATGCATGAATGTATGTATGTATACGGAGTATATAAGAGAGCGCACGCATGGCGTCGTAGGTCGTCCCACGGGCTCATGTTACTAACATTCGCATCGGCTGAACTCTACAGTGTGTGCGGCTATTTATAGACTATGATTAGATACATACTGGCGGTGATGTTTCACTATAGAGATGATGATACTGGCCCACGATCATATCACACATTATTGTTATTATTATCATCATCATCGTTTACTTCTCTTTCAAGTTCATTTTGTTTTCTTCTTTCATCGTTCATGTCATTTTTTTCCCTATAGCCTCAATGCTTTTGTTGGGATTGAGGATACCACGCGGGTAATACATGCGACGTTTATATATCAACTTATCACTCACTAAATTGTCAAGTGCTCTTTTGTTTTTCCTACAACTAATTTTTATATCGTCAACTATGTGTTAATATAGTCGATTGCCTTTTATCACATTTCACTTGACTGTAAATAGCATCTAATTATTATTACCCTGAACACATATGTTTAGTAGGTATTCACATGTTCTCTTAATTGATTTATATAAATATGTGGGTACATTATATTCCATAGATATTGTGGCAAATACACAAACGCTGTTGTATTAATTACTATGAATGTTTATAAAAGTAATGTGGACATGTATCGATATATGTGCTATTCAGTCGATTAACTACAAGTCAAGATGATATCGTAATGCGATCTGCACCTTATACTCGCCGCATTCATTCATCGATGTCAATTCCGATATTATAAATTGAATATGTATAGGTATATACAAGTACACAGATATATAGACATTGTACGTACATACGCATATATACATATATAAAAATTAGATATAGGAATCAAAGAACGGCGAATGAGTTGTCTGTTCTACGTATACGTATATATATATATTTATCATGAGAATGCAATAGAATACCTTAATTGCTGAAAGTTTGGGAGGCTGATGACTATTCCAGTGGGCACTGTACTACAACATTGAACAATTTGTAGTAGACGATGAGGATGAAAGAGAGAGAGAGAGAGAAAGGGAGTGAGAGTGACAGAGCGAGTGTTGGTCACGATGACGCCTATTCCTGGAACGTGCAACGTTTCATTATTTAGCCTCGACCATTCGCTTTGCGGCGAAAACGATGTCAGATGGGTCGGTGTTGGGGTTGGTGTTGATGATACTAGTGGTGTGTGTGGGTGGACGGATGGTTTGTTGAAGGGAGGAGTAATGGTGTCGTAAAAACGGTATGGAATAGGAGTGCAAGCCTTTTGGCCTATTACAAGTCGATACGACAATACATCTTCAAACGCCTATCGTATTATTCATTGTCATGTAAAACTATTGGTTCTAATTAACACATTGACTGCCATGGGGGTCACCAATGACTGGCACTCGACTTGGCTACAGTGCCGCGAGGACTACCGGTGACCGGCGACGCAGCAAATAATAAATGTCCATAATTAGAGTAAATATGGATACTGATAAATTTTTCAATGATACCATTGTTATTATAATGTCATCGGTGACCCCCATCACGAAAAATGCTTCAAGCATGATTTTATATACAGTTGAAAATTTCATTTTTTCGTGTTAAAAAAATCGTGTGTTGATTTTATTATGTCAATTCAGCAACACAGCTCGATGTTGTTTTGACATGATACAAATGTGTTAGATAGTTTTAACATATTTCAACTGTTGAAACATTTAATTGATTGAAAAAGAATGTCAAACTAACACAAAATAATACTCATCGAAAAATTAACATAAAAGCTGCGTAGATGAAGGACAAAAGTTGTTAACGGAAATTAAATGTCACGGGGTGACACTATTATTTCGTCAATTTTACATAAGAAAAAATTCATTTTTCGTGTATTGTGTTGAATGTTATTGTATTTACACATTACATATGTTATACGATGCCTTTGTGAAGTTTTTTCGGGAACGTTCCGAAATCTGCCGGAATTAAACGAAGGTGCGAAGCTTGGTCAGTGTAATTTGTAATGTGCATCGAACAAGTGCAATATAGTGTTTTACAAAGATAAAATTTTTAGTGGTATCTGTAAAGGTAAGAAAACCATTAACTTTTTGATTTTTTGATAATTTGATTTTAAATGATTATATTACTGAGGTGAAAAATAGTTAGGTGACAATACAATCCTTAGGTTATTGCCATAACATAACCTAAGAATTCTCAAACATGTTTGAAATAATCGCGACAAAAAATTTTTATTTTCCTCATAGAAATAACTCAAAGAAAATCCAGAAAAAACTTTTTTTTTTACATGATTCCGAAATATGTCATTTGTAAAGAATGCAAAATGATGAAAATATCATCTTCTCGTATAGGGTAGATTGTTAGAGAAACTGACAAAACTTCATGTTTGAAATTCTCTAATTTACCTTTTACAAAAGCTTGGAACCTATATGAATTATCAATGGACCACGTAATTATAACTGATTACTTTTTGTAAAAAATTTGTATATATCTTTGGAAACATTGAAATGTGTTTTTCCAAATATATATTTCGTGTACTAATTATTATGAGTAATTATTAATTCCAATTTTCATACCTTTTTCTTTTTAGTTCAAAAATTTTGTATATTTATTTGTATATATGTCAATCATGGAAACGAATTTTTACTGACAGTCAATTAATAATAACATGATATCATACTTACATGAAAATAAAAAACAAAGAAGAATTTATGTCGAATCTACAAATTTGTTATGTTGCAATTGAAGCAAGTGATATGTTGATTATACTACTTAAAACTTATGTCAAAATAACATTCATGGTGCGTACAATACATTGCTGCGCATTCTCACGATTTACATAAATATTGTGTACAATTTTACCGTTTTGGGTTGTCGAATCGACTCAAATTTTATGTTGAATTGACATAATGTATAAGTGAAAATTTACACAAAATGTTGTGTTATTGCGACACAAAATGTCTGTCATTATTAAATTCACTAGTTTCAATGTTATTTCAACAGTTATATTGTGTAGAATTTGACGATCGAAATCGTCAAATTTTACACACGCACTGTTGAAATCAACACATCATGTTTAGTGAATTGTACATGTAGCAATGTTCAACTTACATAGTGTGTACGTCCGATTGACACGGAACCAAGTGTTAGATCAACACTTTCATTGTGTTGAACTGCTGACATAAATCGTATGTCATAATTTTACACAGAAAAACTATGTTAAATTAACACTAAATTTTGGGTCGACTTTCTGAGACATGTATAAAGTGTTAAATTTAGCATAAAATTTTCAACTGTGTAACTCACTTTAATTGCTGCAAATAATATTTCAACATAATATGCAGCGCATAATGAGAAATTCTCGTTGGCGCCTTGAGCAAACCATGAAAAATGCGCTTGGCAGTCAACGCGTTAAACTATGTTACATTGATACAGTAACCGACAATCATGCTCGAACGTTGATGAGAAAAAACAGTTTTTCAATGAATATGTTTACATTTCATTTTATTGTTTTCACATTGTGATATAGTGGTTTTTCTACCCATCATTATGTTGCAATCCGGAATAAATTTTAATTGCGTAGTAAATAGATGAAGAGTAGATTTAAAGAGAAAAGCGTGTATGTTAAAAATGTATTTAGGAATGTATGAAAAGAATTTTACGAGTGTTTGAATGTGTGAAAAGAAGAAGAAGCTACATCATCATCCAAGCCAAAGAACAGAAGAAGACCATACGTGGTGAGAATACGAGTGGCAGATGACGGCACGAGAATGTATGAGTCCGAATCAAGAGTAAAGTATTCAACTATCCGGACAAATGCAACATATAAGATTACTACACGCCGCGCCATTGTACAATCTGGATCAAGAAGTAAACAAGCCATATCGACATCGGCTATGTCTGGCCGAAATCGATCATGGTATCGATATTTTCGGGCATCATGGAGAGCTGGCGCGCTACCTCAAATTTAGTGGCCGCCGAATAAAACAGGAAAGAGAACGATGAAAGATCGGCTAAGCCAGTCCGGAGAGAGGTCAAGATTGTAATGGAATGGATTGATAAAAATTGACCTATTGGACTAATGATGTTGAAAAAGGACAAATAATTGATGCCGGAGGAATAGGGATAATGGATTCCAAGACCATTTCGGAGAGCCTCACTTCCGTGGACAGTGTGGAACAGCAAGAACGATAATCGTGTATTGTGTGCGAGATATGTAGAATGGTAGCGTACATGCATGGTGTGAAGGGGCGAAATAATGCTCAATGGGTTAATTGGAAGCTGAAAAAGCAATTCCGAGCGGCATGTCTTAAGTACATTGTAAGTATACTTAAGACAGTATACAAAATAGCTCTAAACATATATGTTTAGAGCTATTTTGTCACGGTTACCGCGTAGCTGAGTCAACGTTAGAGATTCACCATGCAGTGTCGCCATTTGAATATTGACGCTTCAATATACACGTATTTCGCAACGCAATAGTTATCTATTCGCGATACGGCAGTCCAATACTGAACAGCAAGTATTGTTTGGATTATTGAATGTAAATAATATAGAATTATGTGAGTGAGGCTGATGTAGGAGTGTGGAAGAGCGTGTGAGTGACTTTGTGATACAAGTTTGTTCAATTAATTATAAAAGTGCATTGTCCTAAAACCCGCCGTTTGTCACGACCTTAAATTCAATTAGAAACATAGAGTAGTTGCATTTTGGTATAATTTTCTGTTTAAACAGTAATAATTTCATAACTAAATGATTGATAGTGAATAAACATATCTTTTCATTTTTTTTAATATAAATTGACGTGTAAAGTCAATATTATTTGAAATTTCCGTGGAATCTTTAGCCTTTTTACAACTACCAGGGTGGCACGCAAACTAGCGCCGGTACAACGTATATTATTTTTCAGCGGTGCTAAAATATGACGCCGGATTACTATTTAAATTTAGCTATTATTTCTGTGAAACTTTCTCCGTATACGATAATGAATACAATATATCACTTGAAATACAAAGTTTTTCAAAAACACATACATCATTTGTCAAATTGATACTTGATACATCTATAGTTGTTTAGTTTACCGTTTACATCGTTATGCTATTAGAAGAATATGTGAAGGCCGTATATGCATTTATGAATAAAGAGAGTGGATAATCAAGCAATCTCTATGACTATTTTTTCTCTATTTGCTGTTACTTTCATGGCACGAGTGACAGTTAACGTGGAAAGAACAGGACTAATCATAATTAGCGCATTGTTTAATAAATACAAATGAAGAAAAGACATTCACAACACTTTTTTGGTCATTGATAATATAATTACATATTATATATGTGAATGATAATAAATATCCAATAGATATATAGATAAAGCACTATATAGAAAAAGAGATAGATAAATTCTTGACAATATGTCTATAACCTTCGGATTGAGAAGGTTTCCATTGCTGCGCAGTAGGACACGCATTCCACCGTACGCGACTGGTATGTCGAGGTGAGCAACGGCATGCAACGGCATTCAATATATTCGCCCGATGGGTCGACGGTTGCGACTTCGCCAATTCGCCATGCCGCGTGCCACTCTCGACAGACTTGATTCTTCGAATCGCTTCCGGCGTTCTTCGCATCATTGTGCTCAAAAATATTATTACTACAACTATTAATGCTATAGTTTCAAACTATATCAAAAATTTTGTTTCAAAAATATTTTTTCAATTAAATCTACTCGATCATATTATTAACATTACATTGAAAATCGAGAATCTGAGTGTGTGATTTTATTTTTGTGTAGAATTTTGAATTTTAAACAATAATATTAGATAAAAATTGAATATTTTATCAGCAATATCATGACGCATTGGTGTGACATCCGTTTTGATGACTGAATATAATTAAAAAAAAAAAGAAAATAAAATAAAACTTGTGAGTAATAAAAACTGAAATGTTATTTATTAAAAAAAAATAGAGATAAGCGGGACATCATTGGAAAAACTTACAACGGAATTTATAGATAAAAATGTATACTTCAACATAGGTACTATTAAATGTACGATTGGAAGAATAATACAAACAAAAATATATAATATTTTTCATCGTGTGTTTGCAAAGATATTCCGAAATTATCAAAATTATTTGAAAATAGCAACATAAATTGTTGCTGAAGAGTTTCACTTCTCTTGAATGTTTGTTGGCGTATAAACCACACACCCTCTTATTCTATATACAATATATTGATAGTCACAATTGCTTGCCATTTAGTTGGCAGTTAATTGAGTCTCACTGTAATATTGGCTCGAGCATTGACTGGCACAGGTGTGCAACGACCTATACAGGAGCTGTAAAGTGGATATGAACCATTCGTTAAAGTAACGTTATCCCAATACAGAAAGCGAGAGAGTGAATGTGTCCTCATCGCACTTATGTTCACGATAATCACCGATGCTCATAGTATGGTACCATATATATATATATACCTATATCGTTCATTAATATATGTCGACATATACCTATTTGGACATAAAGAAAATAGTGGAAATTCGCTTCTGCCAATTACTATAGAGGTGCCAATAAAAATATGTTCGCCTAGTCGAGCGATGCATAAAGTTCGAAACGCGCTATCACCAATCGCTTTCTCCCTCTTTAGGAATCGATACCGCGTATCCATGGTTATGTGTCGGCCTTTTTTAAATGTATTTGCATATATGGATATGTATCTATAGTAAATATAATGTATAGAGTGTGATTGTAAGGTAGAAATCATCACAAACGCGTATTACAAATCACTGTTTCAAATTTTCACGTGAACGCTAACGAATTGATACAAGGAAAAGAACATGAATTTATGCGACACTAGAGTGAACAATATTTGCGTGTTGGACATTTTACACACATATATATTTTTACGTCAATTCACACGCCTTTAGAGGCTTGTTAACGATACTGTATGTAGTCTATATTTCCCTCACACTGAAAATGACGAATAAATTTTTATATATGAATGGGGAAAAAACAATAAAATGTCAAACGTGAAAAAAAAGATGTGGATAACCGACAAAAGTCGATCTAGTCAATTCCCATACCGCTTGAAATTGTACCGCCGATGGTGAAAAAAAATTCCGGCTAACAAATATCACGATAAATCCATATTCTCTGATACACAAACGAGAGCGAGACTCTGCTTACATGTCTATATATATATATATATATATGCATATATATATGTATTGGGGCATAGAGCTGATTGTTTTTCATTTGGCGCGTGAGCCAGTTGGCGAGAGAAAAAAAATTGCGATACGCACAGGCCAGAGTGTTATGCTGCACTCGCGCAAGCAAATAAAACAATTCACACGCAAGCCGTGTGACGATTCTGGAATTTTCAACGATCCAACGTACACTTTTATTTTGTTATTCTTTCTCTTTTTTTTATTGACATTTTTATTTCTTTTGTTATCTTATGAATCTCAATTTAATTCAAAAATGCAACGAGTTTCATACGTAATGGACAAAATGAAACAAGACCTATTCAAGAATCGTGTTTCATGCGACAGAACAAAAATAAAAAAATAAAAAAAAAAATGGAAAATATTCGGAAGGTAGGACAAAAAATTGTGCCACATGCTGTAGTTCTAAACATGTTCTATTAGTTGTGAGCAAGTGGCAATTTATCAACGGCGGCTATATATGTAGCAAGCATATTTGTATGCACTCATACAGTACATACTATGCATATTCTACCTTCATTGCATTTATTTTTCAAGCGCACGGTTGTGGCTGAAAATCCATTTTTATAGATTGTCAATCGTATCATCCAATACACCAATCTCATACTCCACTAGCATTCCCATTTTCTCTCTCTTATTCTCACGCGTAGCCTACTCTGTACTCTCTCATTCCTTTTCACCCTTTCAATTCATGTGCCTCTTCCGTCACTGTCGATTCGACGTTGTCCCATACAAGCAGCAACGCGAGAGCACGCGGTTCCATGATATGGAGGAGCGAACGATACTTTCATGTCACAGCTGTTACCAATGTTGTCTCATTGACGCCGCATGTACCACACATACCCTCTCGTCATTGCATCCCTCTTCACCCTCTTGCTGCACTACACCACATACACACACTCATATAAATAAAATTGGTACAAGCCGAAGACTGTTAGTCATAACTATATGAGAATCATACACGTGATAAATTTTCCTGAATTTCGGATTGACATAAAAATAAAATGTTGTGGCCAGCAGAAGAATCGTATTGGAATTTATTTCATTACATTAGTGAATGTTATAAATCATTTGAATAATATGTAGAGGTGTGTTATCCAGAAGGCAGATTTAAATGGGACATAGCAATTAATTATTTGTCTGCCATGTGGTTTGTATTGAACAGATATAGAGACAGGTTATTAGACTCAAGAGGTTTAAAAACGTCAAGATATTGCATTAAAATGACTGAAGATCAGATATATGGAGGGATTATAATTTTTAGTATTCCACTCCGAAATTTCACCGGGTGTTGCCTAGTCTAGGCTTGCGCTATTCCGGCATAACAATTTTGTTCACAATCCTGACCAGCCTGAACGCTTAGCAGCATCTGTTGGCGCTGCCTGGTCAGAATTCTGACCAGCGATAATTTGGCAACTCCGATTTAGACTCTCTGGTTGGGATTTTAGCTGGCATTATACGCAGTCAAGCCCGGTCTAATAATTCTGATGAATTATGGTAAAATATGCAATACAGTATAGTAATATATAAGCAGGTATGCGCATATGCGTTGACCATAATTAGTAATATGATGAATCGACACTAAATCTAAAATGTAAAGCTATATTATATTTCTGCTTTGACCTAAATTACAATTGGACAATTGTGGTCAAGTAGAGAATTACGATATTTGCAATTATGTGTTTATCACAATACTGTAACTTCAATGATAGTCTCCTATTTTTTCTATTTTTACTATATCTATTCAGTGATATTGAGATTAAATTGTGCATAGTAAAAACAATTACAGAAAATATAGCGCACGCAGGAGGGATAAAGAACTCGCAGAATATGTCAAGAAATTAGTTGTTGCTGGTGCAGTTTCACTTCCAGTTCCGATGCAGTAAATTAAATTGTAACAATTCTTATCAATTGATTGTTACGATGACAAAAATATTTGTTAATAAAAAATATACATAATGATACATAATGTTTAGAAAAATCAATACTAAAATAATTTGGATGCTGATATAACATACTTATCACCTCTAAACTTCGATCTTTACTATAAGAAACGTGATAAAAAGTAAAAGAGTTTTTCATTACACTCTCTGCAATGTTTTTATTTTAATTAATGTTTTCTTTCAGCTTAGTCATAATAAAAAAAATCTTTTTATTGACTGAACTTTCCAAAACGTTGACTGTCATTATCACATTCTATTCAATGTACATATATATATATATATATACATATATATATCTTGCGCTATTCACTATACATTGACCACGTTGAGATTAAAGTTCCTAAAGTTGCACGTCGTTGCAAAAGCCGTAGAGTCCGAGGCGCACATGTACAACATTTCGCAATTTCGTTCGAGTACGTGATGCTCTATCTCCTATAGATATATATATAACATATCTACTATCCACGAATGACGTGGTAAGAAGAAAATCTTGGAATAGAGTGAAAGAAAAATCCCGATGAGCGAAGAAGGGAGAAAGAAATAACAAAAGAAGGTGGAGAAAAGCAGAAAACCAACATCTACAGATACCTTTGAAGTTGATGAAAGTTCCATCGGCATAGACTTCTAATCCTTCGTTCTTTATCCTTTATTTTCTCGCGTTTTAACTACTTATAATTCTTTGCTTCAACTGCTCTTAGTTATACTTGTTCACGCGCTCGTCCCCGTTTCAATGTAATGTACCATTGGGTCTGCGAATATTGAACATGACATTAAATAACCATCAACAACTTTTTGGAGTCGTATAAAATACCGTAAACGGAGAGAAATTCGAAAGAACGCTGAAATGAATTAAGTTCAAATCTTTGTCATTCTTGCCACTTTCAATTTTGTTTTCCCTACTTCCAATGCACATGTATGTTTGTACGTATCATTGTGAAAGTCAGTGTGTTCGGTCGTAGGGTAGCATCGATCTACAAATTTTCTCACACCTTTTTATACACATATACATTTTTCACATTTAACGAAATTTCCTGATAATTTCTAATAAAGGTACGCAGAGGTAGGGACTTTCGACATGTTGACCAAATGTTCCGTCATCGTTTCCTTCCTTCATTTTTTCTTAACCCTTTTTATCTATCGGAACCCTTTCCGCGTTTTATGATTCCTTGTTCCCTTTTTCATCTTAAACATTTTCCACTTTTATGACTCCTTGTCCTTTTTTTTTGTCTTCTTACCCCATTTTTGTTAATTTTACATTTCTGCTCACTTTCTCTCAGATCAACTCGTCTATATATATTTGACAATTTTCCACTCTAGAGTTAGTTACATCTCAACCTTTGAGACACACACACTTCACATCAAACCGTTTCTTAACAGCGATTTACGTGTGCACTGTGGCATCAACTTTGTGACACCCTCGCTAAACCTCGTCATTTCTCAACCGAATTTACGTACATCTCATTTTAATTATCCATTATTAGACTTAACTCATCACGCATACAGTAAAATCATTACACATTACATGTAAGCGTAAGGCAATTTTTGTAATCAATATCTGTAATATACTTGTATTATTCATAATAAACTTAGTAATATAAATAATAATAATTTGTGTCCAGAGTCCAGTTTTGGAATAGCTTATAACACATTATTTATCATATCGTGAACGAAGAATAATAAAATTGGTCAAATTTAAACGTGGATGTATATTTCTGTTTCTGTACTTTTAATTTCATCTTCTGATTTGTCTGGGAACATTTTTTATACATTTTTTTGATGATATATCCAATTTAAAGAGTATAAATTACGTTATACGGATTAAATTATGCATCACTTCACTATTAATAAAGATTTGCGCTACTATTATAATCGTCTTTTGCGCTGTGATATTAGAATTATTGCGATTCTCTTAATAGTTATCATTTGATTGATAAAACATTCAATCGCGTTAAAACTAAGAGGAACTGGATCGGCTATGAACGTATATATGGACATAGATAATCATTGAAGGAAGTGCACAGTAATACGTGCGGATGGCAATGGCGATTACTCGCACAGTACACATATATATATTTTGGATATTTCCTAGAAATGGTTATAATAAACGTAATTGTCGAGAAACAGTAAGAGTAAGACGTGATAAGATTAGATTATTGCAGGAAGTATTTATACAATATCGATATTCTATATCTATAATGATTATACCTAGAAATTTCAAGTTAGAACATGTACATTTGCATAAATTGCAATTTATTTTCAATATAAATTTGCTAAAGTTATTTGAATAAATTAATTATAATCAGACATCGTTAAAGAAGGATATGTATCGTGTTACATTGGATGGCCTGCAATGAAGAGAAGCAAAAAGAGAAAAAAATAGAAATCCTTCATACCCTGAAATTAATCGTTATGCCACGATAATAAAATGAAATAAAATGAAATGAAACATTTGATTGCAATTAAATACATATGAGAATTTATGTATGTGTATATTATTCATAGTATGTAAAGGTATATATACATCAGTGTATATACATAGAAGACACATTTACACAAGATGTGTGATGATGTTCAACGATTTAAATGGCTACAGCAGGATAATTATATCGTGATAGAGGCGGAAGGACGAGAGAGCCAATTCCCGGTTTAGAGAAGTGTTAAGAGGCAAATGGGCGCGACGAGGATTAATTGACGCACGCGGCGCGTTACCAACCGGTCATTCCTGCTTTGCACGCATTATACATGCATATACAATATATAGATATATGTATATATCATGTGCGGGACGTGAACGATTATTTAACCGGGCAATAAGGCCACACAATCTGCCTCGAGGACTTCTTCCGTGACCTTAGCTAACGAAAATTATTACTGTCATTTCCTATGAATCATTCAACCATGCATGCATATATATATATTCATATGTATCCAACGTATAATTCTCATTTTTCATTATTGCGATTTGATATGTTTTTACTTTTTTTCCTATATGAATAACTTCAATTTTTCAAAAGTATGGCGTTCGATTCTCAATCGATACATTAATGTACCAATACGTTTTTCTGAAACAATAGTACTTGAGCATGCCATCAACTTAGCATCGTGATATGAATATAATTATTTAAACTAGAAAATAAAGTTGAATCATTTTACAAACCCCACACATATTATCCGGTACTAATTAATTTTCTCGTAAAACATCTTTTTAGTATGAGGCTATGAAATATGTGAACAGTTGAAACTAATTTATAAATGTGCTAACGCCCCAAATAATTAATTAAGACCGTGAAGTAGATTAGTATTCGATAATTTTATTATTAAATTAGATGCTGTTCAAAATATGAACAACTCACTCTGTCTATCTATGTGTCTGTATGTTATTGCGTGTACGAGTATTGTATTCTGATTTATTACAAATTCGATTTCAATAAATAAACGTATAAACTAACAGCACTGTTGCTATTGGCATGAAAATGTTTCCAAGGGGAAAAAAAACTAAAAGAAAAATGAAAGGCAAAAAGAAAAAAAAAGCCACAACAAATATATATTTGTAAATATTTTTCCTTCCATTACTTTATGCCCTCCTTACATTCTCTTTAATTCCCATTCGGTAATTCGATTTCATCTGTTTCCTTCATCTCTTGGTGCTCGTATTCTCTCGACTCGTTGTTATATCCTTGCTTTTACTCTCGGCTTAGTCTCGCGGGCGCAACAATTATAACGGGGTTTTGTCATACTGGGCGCTTAGGCGTTTATGGCTGGGCTTTATTGCCTCTTCGGGCTTGTAAATTGTCGCTTCGAGATCTGCGGATAAGACGATTAGCCTCTTCCTCCTTCTCCATGGTCGCGCTTCACTATTCTTCAATGTAGTAATCGCGCTTCGGGGTTGAATTGTATCCTCCAACCCCTCGCCACTTCCACTCTCATCCTCTGATTCCACAGGATACTTTCAATTGTCATTCTATCTGTTATCGTGACTACAATAAATCTTTTGTTTCACCATCGCACCGTCATTTTCGTGCGGTCTTTACGCGCCTTTGCACCCTCCTTTTTTTCTATATAACTGCAAATATATTTGCACGTTTGGTTAGATCATAAAGTTTTGGTGTAAAATGAATTTGTGAACGAGATTTCATCAATGTTTTATGTATGTCATGTATATATTTCGTGTCCTCCCTCTGAATATAATTACATATATGTGTATAAATTTATGATGCGGTGAAATGGCGATTCGAATCTATTTCTCTACATTGCCCTGGGGCCTATTCCCAAATCCTTATTAGCCTCGATTACTTTTCCGACTGTACAGGGCGACCGTCAGTCTGTGGTTTTGCTGGTTAACCCAAAATCTCTCAACGAACACGAGAAGGGATTTACGATCTATGCTCAGCATATCTTGCATCGCCTCCATTATTTTCCCTCTTTCTCCTATTTCGCCTTGTCTTTTACTTTCACTATTTCATTCCCCGAGCGTTTAATCGGACCTGCCAAACCAAATTCCAACGGTTTCATCGTTTCACTTCTCGTATCGCAGTAATTAATTTTCCACCGAGCATATTGCAATAAAATTATACTCGAGAAAACGAGATGAATTGAACCACTCTGACCACATTTTATTCGACTAATTGAGGAGACTCGTTGATATTTCAAACATTTTCACGGTTACATATATCATATTAATATAACATAGCAATATCATTCATGTATGCAAACAAAAATATAATTATAAAGCTGGATGGAGGCTGCATAAAAAGAAGCCAATAAATTAATGATGTACAAATTGAGAGTGATAAATAATTGCATAAATATAAATAAAATAGCAAAGAGCGATTGTTATCATTTGCTTGTTTATATATTTCTTTAATATGTAATGTGACTAATTAGGATGACACTAATGGCTGTATTCGTTAGCGTTGAGGTAACTGAATGGGCTAATGGGCAACAGAGACAGCAGCCACAACACACTAATGTCTACATATATATATATATATATATATATATATATATAGTGTAGAGTATATATAGGGAGATTATAAGCAAGTGAGAGCAGGGCGCGTGTCGAGAGTAGGATGGCCCTGATAAAATTTATGAGTTAGACGGCGTACGCATACGCGCGTTCGTTCGGTGCAATATTATATAGTGTTAACTCAAGCCACAAAATTTGCAACTGTGGGATTTTAATGCAGCCTCTATCCGTCCCTTTCATGCGGCTTGTTAATTACAATTATAAATAAAAGCGGTGCCGTGTTCGTCAGGTGATAAGTAGATATAATACCCAGGTGAGTTTGTGTCAAGAGCATTTATATTTATACAGTCATATATAAAATTTGGAAAATACTGAATTGCTTTACACTGTCAAAAGCGACAAGTAATTATTGCTAACTATCTAAGCATGTAAATAATTGGATTGCTGTGTCAACATTGCGGCGTTTGTTATTGCATATGAGAAGTAATTGCAACTAAGCGGAAGTAATAATATGACGTCTGTATTTAATATGCCAATACTTGTACCAAAATATCAAAATGTACTGTTGAAAATATTTTAATAAAATGGAGAAAAATATTATTCATATAAGCTATCATTGTATTTACAAGGACAAACCGGATGTTTATTTTCACGTGGATATAGAAATTAATATTATTGTAAAATTAAGAGAAAGCAAATTACTTGGTATGCAAAATAGTAATGATTGCTATACATGTAACAAACATACATGAAATAATTCTGCATGTCTCATACTGCAATATGATTTACGATGCCCCTCAACTAGCATTATTTCTAGTAACTGTTTTACCGTTTACCCTTCATTGTCTGCGTTTTGTGGACAATAAAATATATAATTCACGATACAATTTCATAAATAAGATCAAAGACAAATTTCATTGTACAATATTTTTTTGACGAGTCGTATCAATGTGATTGATTGTTCCTTATGCGAATGCATATATATATATATTAATCATTTTTTTCTCGTGCAAAAAGTTTTATAGAACTGTTTCGATACCAAAGAAAAAAAGAAAGTAGGATTTATAACTGTCAGGTTGTAATATTCGTCCTCTGTATATTGCGATATACTCTTCCCACAACACTTTCGCTCGCTGCACAACCTGATCTTATCAGCCCTCATCTCTTAGCATATAAATCGAAGTAGCAGCTTTAGACACGAAGAATCATAAAAAGTATATCATGAAACACGAGAGACTTTGTATATACATTTAGTATCAAACGGAACTGTAATATAAAATATTAAAGTGGTTCGATAAAATATTAAAATAAAAAAAAAATAACAACAGCAAAAACGAAAATGCAAACATGACCGTTATTTATTCTTTTCAGGGTAATTATACCTTCATTTTATGTACACTGCACTCATTATTATTGTTTACATGTTGAATAACTCAGGGAATTCTCGCGGGCTTTGGTCTCGTTTTCTTTCTCTTTCGCGAGAACTCAACTGCGCTCTCGTTTACTCGCTTTACAGAGACGCGACCGTCTAAAAATGGAAATTGTGTCAGCCACATATAATAGCATATGTGCACACGCGCGCGTGTGGGTGCGTGTGTGTGTATGTGTGTGTATGTATATGCCTGTGTGAATGTTTGTGTCCCCACATTTTTTTCTCTTTCCTTCCCTCATTTACACGCAGTCGAACTCGGATCAACAACTATATATACAGCTGTTATTATACAGATACATCTCTCGATTCTTTTTCTTCGTTATTCGTATTCACTCTAGCGTCATCGCGGAAATTCTTGAGATCCAAGTGGTCGACAACGAGCTCCATGTGCAGGTAAAGCAGATACGATGACATAATACACGGCGCACTCGCTTTCATGCGCCGTCGCTGTCGTTGTCATTGGCGTTGTCGACATGCCGTCAATAGTCTCACAGCCTCACATAAATCGATCGAACATTTGCATTTTTATTGCCAACCAGCAGTCGCGTGACAGAGAGAAATATATACGAAGCGTGAGAGAATAAAAAATAAAAGTTGTTTTGCTCTTTTTTCACTCATTTATTATTTTTTTATTGCTTTATTTTTTATTTATATATCTAACATTTGTTTGTAAGTGAATAGTATGATGAAGTCGGTGAAAATGTTATGAAGCTATTTATTTGACATTCAGTTGGATGCTAGCGATTCGTACAGTATCAAGGCGCGCTCATCATAACGACTGGCGTATATTCATCCAAGGCCATTTATTTCCCAAAGATAAATTATATTATGTAATTTATTGCAATTGAAGCGCTTCTTTTTTTTTCTCATTATTTTCAACTGCATCACACTGTTACGCGGTCTCGTTTACTCCGTTCATCAACCAAGAGGTGCGCAATGTATGTACAACGTTATAATTCTCTCGCATCGTAATCGATCGTTCATATCCCAACGTTTCCCAATGAACAACACACATTTATACCCCCCTTACACACCTACATATGTGTACCTTTATATGTATATATATATATATATATATATATATACAGAAACAAGCATATAACACGACGTAATCAATTATGTAAAATTCCTATACGGCACCGACTGATTGACGCGAATCATGACGATTGGAGGATATTTCACATTGAATGCAACAGCACATGGCTTCAAAAATCATATGTATATATATAAAGATGTATGTTGTTGATTGCGTTAATTGCCAATAATTACCGTCATTCATCATTTATGTTGTGCATTTAATAATAAAAGCGACGGATTTGCGCCAGCAAACTCAAATTAATTAAACCGATAATAATAAAATAAATAAACAAAAATAGTGATGTGTAAATACAAAGAACGACAGTTTTCACTTGAGATTTTAGTCCGATAATGACTCACACGCATGTACGTCAGTCCAATTAGCAATTACGCGCGCAGCCCGCACGCTCGATCGATTTACGTGGGATACACGTTCTCTTTCTATTTCTCCACTGCCTTCATATCAATAATATTGCCTCTATCCTCATTGTCTATCTGACGTACATCCATTCACCCCCTCCATGTCGTATACACTCGTACACTCGCTCGAGTGTGTCGGGAGTCAATAGAAAGTACGCTGAGTCGATTCACATTTGTTCCACCTGACCATGAAAAATTTCTGACGAATTTCATGATTTTTTTTTTTTTTCATTCCATGTAATAATTCAAACTCTCCCCGCACTATTACAACCTCCATTTGTCTCTATATGTACGGTATGTGAATATCAAAATGTACATATAAAAAAAATTATGATTGTCGTTAGTGACTTGTACAAATTTTTTCTGATTCATTTTTTATATTAATAATGTGAGTTAAATTCACTTCAATATAAATCCTAGTTCATTTAAAATAAACCAATTGAATTGACAATTGATTTGACATAACCCTTCTTTATTATTTTAATTGGTTTTCGTAAAACAAACAAAATTAATTTTCAATAAATGTTGAACAAGTGTTTTGAATCAATACATTTAATGTTACCAGCTGGAAAGTATTTACAGACATACAATTATAAATGTGTATATGGTCCCTAAATATTGCATTTAGTTATGATTCAAATATGAATAAACAAAAAATGTCATAAATTCAGAGTTTAATTTAATTATGTGTACATATAAACTAGACAAAACTTCAAATAATCCTGTGGCCATTGCATATGTCGTTGAATCTATGCTCATATTTTTCTCAATGCATATCGACCTATAATATTACAGAGTTCCTAGTCTTCACAGCTCACCACTATCCAATGAAAATAAATGAGTATCAACACACAATTTACAAATGAAAAACAAATGAAATTCATTAAATACCCGTATTTTCTTGCGATCGAATCTGTTGTCGTTTTTATATGCAATTTAGAATATATATGAGAATAAATCCAGCTTTTAGGAAATCGACTGACAAGTGAATATATGTAAACGAATGAATTATTAAAATAATAAATGAGTTTATCTACTCATTCATAAACATAATATTTCATACTTTTATATTTCAGCTCTCTGTTTATGCCACAACGAAACAAAAAAAAAAAAATTCTGCGGTTATCGTTTGAAACGAAATCTCGGTTTGATTCATTCCTTTTTCATATTCTCATTGCCCCCTAAAAAAAAAACAAAGCAAAAAAAAACGATATCGTGAAAAAAAACGAAACCAATGAAAAAAAAAAAAAAAATTGATAATAATAAAATAAAACTAGATGGAAATGTCCAGTCGGCGTGCAGAGGTTGAAGTGCATATACTACGGTAGGGACGTTACCCTCGTAACACTGAATTTGAATTTCTAATTGAACAAGGAAGAGCAAGACGGGGAAAATAAGAGGAGGGAGTGGAAGGGAGACAGAGACAGAGCGAAATCCAATTACTTGCGCATCCCTCTTTGAATCGGGATAGTAGATGAGGGGTGCAAGAGTAGGTTTTGCCAGATAGCAGCAATGCTATATATATATATAACTACAGTTCGGAGGCTATACCATGAAGATTTCCTCAGAATTCCTGCGACTATTGGTAATGGAAGAAATATATAGTAATATATGTTCGAATCTATATAGTTATACATAATATATATCTATTGTATATCGGCATGTATGTGTATATATAGTAGTGAGCTTGTCATATTTTCCAATGAAACGAACGAAAGCCAGAGTTCATTGCTGTGATGCGCAGGCTGCAAATGCATTACTCGATGAAAACGGTATAAGGTATTATATATAGATATATACATACGGTGAAATGAGGCACTTGAATGATAACGATATATATATATATATATATATATATATTGGGGGGAAGGAATGAAAGAAAAAAAGAGAATATACGAGACAAAATGAAGTTTCTTGGTTGAGGTGGGTCGTGGCGTGAGAGAGGAATGAGCAAGTGAGACAGAGAAATATATAGAGTGAGGGATATACGAAATGAAACACGAAAAAGAGGGAGAGTGAGACAGAGAGGTAGAGGAGGAGAGAAAAGCAGCGGCCGTAGTTGAAGCCAACAGGTGCCCCGGCACACACCATTGCGCTACTGCAAGCTCTCCCGCGTATCTCGCGTTTTAAAGACTACAGATTTATATCACAACGAGCGTTGAGAATGAAAAATTAAAAAATCATTCATCGTCTCAGTTTTATCATCTCTCAGGAAATAAAAAATAAATAAAAGAAAAAATTTTCTATTTCAATTGTAAACTTAATGGAACATTCTCTCATCACAATGGTGTATATGAAACAGTTTATAATTATATATACAAATATGAGAAATTATTTCAATAATAATAGTATACGAATAATTTTGTTTGATCGATAAGAAAAAAGGATAGAATGCAGGCGAAAAAAAATTTCTCATCTATTTTTATATATTGCGTTAAAATATATACTCGTATATATATATATATAATTATATACGTATATGTGGATAAATATAATTCTTTGAATCTGTATTATTTCTCTATATCGCGCTGCCACCCGCGCGTAGGCGTGGCCTATTATATCGATTTGCGGGAGAATTTCCTCGGGGAAATTAGCCGGGTGAAATCGCGGACTAGAAGATTTCCCAGTCTCCTTTTTATATTCACCCGAGGGAATATTAATTCCACGATTTCCTATTCGGAACGTTCAACGACGCTGCAATTGATCACAAACATATACACACACACACATATATATATATATATATATATATGTCGAATGGAATAAACTTTGACTTTTTATTAGTATCACTTTTGTTATTTCCGCCTTTGATATTTCAATATGAAATACAGTAATAATAGTACTGTCATCGCTAAACGCTTCTATCTCTCCACTTATTTCGCTCTTCCTTTTTGACAAAATGACAATGAAACGCTCTCGCGTGTTTCACATATAAACATATAATGTATATAGAAGACATACACATAAAGGAGAACGACAACATTGATGATCGCGCCTGGTAAACCTGTGAAAGCGCGAGTGGCATTGAATTACCGATAGGATTTAGCCCGGACAATTGTGTTAGCTGCGTCTGTCGAGTTGATCGTTCACGCGAGACTCCAACTACATTCGACAAACTCGAATGCTGTTGCGTCGTACGATCCTATAAACGTATATATATATATATATATGTATAGTATATATCAGTATAAACCTATAGGACCCATATACATATATAAATACACTGATGACGTGTATAAGTGGTAATCGAACAGATACTATACACAAGGGTGCACTGTTTAAATTCAATTATCCGTTGCATAATTATTATTATTGATTGTCTAGACATGTACACCATCATATTATTATATGTATATGTAAATTATATGCATACGCATATATATAAAGCTCAATGTCTCGCATTTAAAAGAGACTCAAGGGGCGACATTCATATGGAACAATGCGCTCGTTTGAATTAGCCTGGCAAATTGCGTCGGTGACCTGCTCTATTCCTTTCTCACACTCTTGGCTTCAACGATCTCTGTTGAATGTCCACAGTATTATATAGAGCCTGCTAAATATCAGCTGAAATCATCCACGCACTCGAGCGCCTTTCAAAAGTCAAGAGAGATTATATAGATGAAATGTAAAAAAAATTGAAGCGAAAAATAACCGAAATATTGTGTGTATTTCATATTGTTTATGTGGTCGTAAAATAGTTGTAACCAGATATTATTTTATTTTGGTAATAATGTTTCGAGTATATATGTCAATTCTATTAATTTCCTGAAATGAATATGATGAAAATTTAGCACATAATAATATGGTTTTAAAATGTTGTATTTAAACAGAAGAGGGAGTTACCGAATTTTGAAACTCTCTAAACCACTTGGATACTTTTAGTTCTATAACTAGTGTTCAGAAAATAGTAAACTATTTACACCAATAGAAGTGAATAGTCAATGGTTTCATATTTATCCAATTATTAAATGCTAAAAAGAGTATTCGTTGCGTTACATCTACATCAACATCAAAATAACAACATATATCATATTATATTGATATTGAAATATACCCATGGTATAATTTGATTAAATGCGAACATCATGCCATTTATGCTAAAGAATAAATCAATTAAAATTTATACATTTGATATAATCCAATTAGTTTATGTATATTTACTGATGAAAAAATTTGGAGGGTCCAGAGGAAAAAACGGCATTAGTCGATTGTTTGCGAAATCAAGCACTCAATTTATTTTTATACCATTTCCGAGTTGCCATCAGATAATGATGTCATTAAATGGAAAAAATAGCTGAGGTCTGATAAATAACACTTACAAGATTTTTTAAATGTGGCTTTCTTCTCCTATATCCTTCATTTATATGTAAGATTTTATTGTTGTGAAAACGAAGTAGACGATTTTGTCGACAATAGAATATGTGGTTGTACATGTACATAGTCGATATATTATGTGAGAATTTATATATATATTCGTATAAACACTTTGGCCATCATGAATCATTTTCTTTTTCCAAACCGGGGGAAAAATTCGCAAAAATTCTTTTCAAAGTCTTCCATATTTTTCTCTTGTTTTGCTTTATATGTTGATGTCTGTCTATTGATTTTTCTACTTACCCAGGCGCGCAAGCATACGCGTTCACACACAAACACACGCGCGCATCTTTACTTCAACTTCTTTATTTTCTTCGTCTGTTCCTACTTTGCTTTCATACCTGCAATGGTATATACTCGGATATCGTTTGGATTTTCAATATGGCAAAATCATACCGAATATATATACATATATATATATATACATGTATATACACACACACATATATATATATATATATATATATACTCATGTTTTCTCTTATTTTCCTATCTTCTTTACGGTGAAATCGAAACTGAAAAGACTTTTTCTTAACTTTAAGTCTCAAATATATCTGCTGTATCCCTCGCATAGTATCTCACCATTTCGATTTGAAGTGAAAAATTTTTCGTCACAAAAAATTGTTTCATCCTCTTCTACATATACATATAAATATATTTTCAATACACAACAAATTTTTCAGGATTATTGTACAAATAATTCATCACCTATTTTATAAAGCTTTTCAATGTTGCAAAATAAAATTGTTTTTAACGTTAAAAAGTGATTTTGTAAAAATTAAAATTTAAGGAAATTAATAATGTGGCTTTTCCAATAACTTCAATATTTGATCATATTGAATACGAGATGAATGTATGCCCGATAGCAACAAACAATATATATTTATCCCGTTCATTATTTCAAAAGTATATTAGTTTACCATATTTTGGCCTTGTTGAAAAATATCTCCCACAATTCATTCTCTCTATATATATCCGTCCCGTTCATATCACAACTACTTCTACTACTATCACTACACTCTCACTATGACCAACCGTCATTCATCCGTCAAGTGCCCTATATAGTATATACCTATCAGTCATTTCCTTCTTCGTCCTAGTCTACTTTCCCCATCGCACGCTATCCTCTGTTCACGATTTCACATTGGTCGTTTTTTTCTCCAACAGACTTCTGCGAGTGCCAATTATTCATACCCATCAATATCTATATATGTACATATATATAACAATAGCAATATTAGTATAACATGAACGTATATATATAACTCTCTATACCACATGATGCAGTGGTGCAGGAAACAAATACTATGTGTATACATATATATAGAGTTTTCTATCAAGATCATCGGTGGGATGACAGGCAATCTCAACTATCACATGTTTCTCAAGGCATGTGCGCACTGCAGGCGGTCGTAACGCATCAACATTAAGATCAAAATGTGTATGTATATATATATTAAGAATTAAAGGAATTCAAGGACCACCTCTGGTCACAACACGTTGCCTTGTAGTAGCGGTCCTTGAACTTTGAGAGGATTCGAAACGCCAAACAATAGCGTCAGTGTTCGACGTGGAGAACTTTCGGGTACTCTGGTGGCCAAACTCTCTTCAATCACTTCCTCAAGCTGCCTCTTGTTCACTTTATTTTCACCAGTATTGCTGTATATATTCTCTCTCTCTCTCTTTCCCTCTCTCACCTTCTCTCTTTCTCTTTCTGTTTCTCTCTGTCTATCACTGGTACGTCCCGTGCTCAACTAAAAATCACCCTGTGATTACAATACGCACCCGCAAAACTCTCAATTGCAGGAGAAACATTCCTCTTGAGTGTGGAACTGACGAACAACTTTTAGATTTTATACATATACAGTTATGCAGACAACACGTCTTCAGGAATAGTCGAAAAAAATAGTAACAAATTATAATAGCGTGAGATGAATTAAATTGACTGGGAATTTCAATCAATTTTTCACTAATTCGTACATAAACGATATGAATTATCAATTGATATATTATTTATATATTTATATAATATAAATAGAAAAATAATTGACTGTTTCAATATTGAAATGTTACAATGCAAATGAAGGTTGTCTACATGCGTTGTATTTTCAATTCCTATATGCCTGAACTACAATTGAGACGAGACATGAAAAATCTACCGGAAGGTAAGGAATAAATGAGTGGATACTATAGAAACCTATTTGATGATTGACTGTCTGTCAAGAATGTAAAAATAAAATATAGTATCAATGTGAATAAATAGTTTTGATATATGTGTATGAGCAGTGAAATCATACCGAACCGAAATTATTCACCCTAAACTGGAAAAAGTATGATCATCCTTCTTCTTGTTGATAAAAATGTGCAGTTTAAATGTGTCTACGAGTCATGACAGGACAATACATCTTAGAGTGAATAATATTCACACGATCCTTTCGAAACATTATAGCAAAAATCACTATTTAAAATAATAATCCCGAAACGAACTCGCACGTTAATGAAAAAAATTCTTATCACTACGTGATGAAAATTCAAAAGAATGATAGGTCAATACCAAGAAATTCATAAAAAAAAATACATCAAAAATGTTTACGAACTTACTGACCATAAATTGAAAATCATCGTACTGTTTGGCGTTAACATAGCATTTTTTTAGTACACATATTATTTTTCATGACACTGCATGTATAGTCACCCGTTACTGTTTTAACATAGTAATTTTTCGTGTAAAATTCCATCCATTGATAGTTAATAAGAATAACCTGTGATAAATAGTGAATTTTTATAAAAAGTATTCCATAAAATATTTCGACATAGAATATCACACCAGCATGTTGTAACGTTTATTCGACATTTAAACACATAATAATTCTATAAATAACATTCCACCTTTTTTTACAGTATATATAGAAGCATAGTACGGTCCAGTTACGTCCTGTAGTATATCCAACGTGAACGCGTTGTAGTCAATATAAAAGCACGTGGTATAAGGCGCCGATGAGAGCGCGCATTCAACGCGTGTGTACACACTTGAGCATACTTTACCCTCTCTCTGCCTCACTCTCTCTATCCAATCCATATAAATTCACTGCGATTCCTTCGTTGCCCCTCTCTCTGTTAGCCGTCTCCCTATATAGCTTCGCTTCTCTCTATATATCTCACGAGTTACGTGGCACACTTCACGAGAGACTTTCTTCGACAATGGGTAAGTGTGCCGAGGGACCGGTGGGGGCCCTTTACAATGGTGCAACGTGAAACGGTACGCGCGAGACGGTATTATGCCACAGTAAGCGTGCAGTCGCTTTTGCCTGAGCATGAGAATAAGCTGAAGGCAAAGATGGCACCGTATATGAGAACGAGTGAGATAGAGAAATACATATAATGGACAATGCACACAACGTGCCACCACTGATATTCAATGCTGGCGAGGGCGCGAACTCTTCCATACAATTCCCCTTCTCCCATATACAATTGTATATATTCATACGTGTATGTATCTGTGTGTATCCTTCACTGTTACAGACAAGAGTCAATGACCGACTCATTCACGATTTCTCTCTCAGTCGAGGCGCACACATACGCACACACACACACACACACATATATATATATACAGGTGAAACGAGTTATCGTAAAAACATTAATTATAATTTTTTTTTCTTTTTATCACGCACTATCAAAATTTTTTATTTATTTCTGTTCACAATGAAATTTTTACAGGCATTCCATAAATGGCCGTGTGCGATGAAAACGTTATATATAATATATGTATATACCTGAATTGATGATAATCCTGCGATACCTGACTCAATCCGTTTTTTTTTTCATCTTTTATTATTATTCCTTTACTCTCATCTCCTGTTTTTCAGTTATTTTTTATTCATTTTGCATAACCTGAGTGAATATTGCCAACCACTTGTCACTACGGATAAAAATATCCTCGGCAGTTGAGAGAGGCAATGTTATACATGTAGTGGTGAAGGTACAATAAAGGCAGTGGTTAGATATATAAAACTGTAATGCAGCAGCATAGAGTCGATGCCACTTGGGCTTGCGTTTCAGGTTGACGAGGCACCTGCTCCACTTGAGGGATATATTGACTACAGAGCCGGGGGGGGGGGGGGGG